>JBCFXI010001384.1:0-16963 GCA_038496175.1 Ampulex compressa | reverse complement strand
ATTAACCTCTAAGTTCAATTTTCTCACCAATAATCCTGCACGAAAAAAAAAGGAAAACAAATTCCACCCTTCGACCTTCGTTTATTTTCTCGAAGAGAAATTAAGCCGCGATTAACGGGCCACCCTGTACAGTTGGGCGTGTACCTGGGACCCCGGTGGAGATCGGCAGATACGATTATACATTTTCATCGATGCGTTACTCAGGAAGGGCAGATTACCGTAATGAACTCTAGCAACCCCTCCGTACGGTCCAGCGACTCGAAATATGGATAACCGCCGGCCGTCTCCCGCGTTTTTCCTCTCCCTCCCGATTTTTGCACCCTCTGGCAAGGCCGTCGAACGGAATCGATCCGGCCTGCATCGATCTGGAGCGCACGGTAGACGAAATTATTTTGCTCGAGGAAAAATTCGGCTTGGTCGCGTTTCCCCCGAGGAATCCAATTTCGTTCCCGCGGATGAAGCGCGTGCAGCTCAGGGCCGACGGGTTTTTTCCGGGGCGACAGACTGAGGCGAGTGCTTTCGTGCGTTTTAATGGTATCATAATCACGCTTTACGTGGAACTTGACCTTCGATTCGATGCGCGAAATAGGCAAAGGCGCCATTGCCGCAACGTGGCGTTTTTGGGTAGATAAGGGTGCTTTAGATGTGCGTTGAAGGTGGAAATGTACTGAGAGGTTTGAGGTTATACAGTTCGTTGTTCGTTCAGTGTAAATGCTACGGGTGCGAATTAAGCTTAAGTACGAATTAAGTGTTCTTTCTTTCGAGGTATATTTCAAATAGGAGAGACTGTAGTGACCGAATCTAATCGAATGTTGGATAAGAAATCGAAGCTATAACTGCCTGGATATATTTAAGAATATCACGTGTTTGAAGAAAAAAAAAAAAAGAAGGGGGTAGAAACGAAATATCAATAGATATGCTATTATATCAGTGATTAGAAGGGGATGAAAACGAAATATCAATAAACGCGCTATTGATATCGAAATTTATTAAAGCTTCTGCATAAGATGCTCTGCATACAAAAGTAAAACCAAGAAAAATCTCAAAAAATACATAGTAGCGCAATTTTTCTAAATAAAACTGCTCGCCCCCTTATTTCGAGTACCACTATCATCCCTCTATGGACCAAGATCTTCACCAAACCATTCCTATAGCCCCTATTTCCAACACAACCTGCAAAAGCATTTACTTTAATATAATATCTAAAAATTCATCCCGAATTATCAAGCAGACATTATAAACAAACCAAACCCTCAACTTCAACAAAATTCAATCAACCACCAAGACACCCATAAGCACCACATTTTCCTCTCTCCCTCTTCATTTCCTCCTACAGTTACCAAACTAATCCTCCCTCTTCCCCAAAAAATCAGCATATCCATCCAAAATACACCACAGCTCGACTCCAAAACTACCAATGACACTCCAAAAATTACAATCGCTCAAAAATACTCGATGACCTAACATCAGAATCATCCGTCGCGCATAGCCTCGATGATGCACCATCAATGAATGAGAAACGTGCGCGCGCAACCAAAGCAAGGTTCACAGGCCGCGCGTATGCAGATACACACGGCTATCCCTGCTGCCTGCTCCGGTCATTAGCCGAACATTCATCGGTATCGGTATCAATAGCCGGTGATATTCTTTCCAGCGCGCCAGGCCGAGGAAGCGCCTCTCGACGGCTCCACACGCGCCGCAATAATATCGTTCCCGAGGAGAGGGCCGGGCGTAATTGCATGCCAGCCATAAATCATCCTCCCGCAGTTTTCAGAAAGCCGGGTCTATTCGAATCGCGGGGGTAATTTCCATCCGGGCCGGCCTCCGGCAACCGCATCCACCTCCCCCGTATTCTGGCTCTCTTATCCGCCGGTTACGGCCCAGGATCGGGCCCATTAATAACGCCCCAAGACGGACGGACTTGCGAAGCCCTACAAGCTTTTAATTTCGCGAGAAACGTACATCGAGGGTGAGCTGCGGTGGTGAGGCGCTAGGACTTCAGCGCGGAAGACGCGAGTTCGGATCCCAGCTCTGGGCTTTCCGTGGGATGTGTATAGGGTGGCTCTGCTTGTTGGGGATTTATCTTGTGATAATAGGTAAGGGAAGACTAGATGAGCTCGACAGACCGTGGTGAAAAGTGATTTAAAGAAAAAAGAAGAGGATGTTCGTTCTTTGGGTATGAGTGCTGGATATAGCGGGTGTAAGTTTGCATGTTTCTGTATATAATTTTGTGTATATTCTCATATAAGTGTTGTCTGTATGATTGATATAATTTTATATGAATGTTTCTTAATAGTAGAAGGATGTTAAAAGAATGAAAAGAAATATTTTATTCCTTATTATTAATCCTTTGCGGTCCGATAAGTTTTATCCTTTTCGCGAACAGAGACCCAGATTGCTATTTATATTCGAGTTGTGTTACAAAGTGTACATCCAACCATCAATGTAATGTTATAAAGGTGTTTTTCTAATAATCGGAGACAAATAAGGCAGCTGGGGATTTATTCGATTCGTGCAAATGAAATTCACGAATTATTGATAAAGAAAAATACGATGTCGAAGGACTCTCGACATAGGAGCGCAAAGGGTTAAAGCTATAAACTTATAATTAAATTATTATCATTAATAATACTAAAGCTATAAATCAATACGAATACAGATATTCCTTAATATTAAAGCTATAAACAACACTTACCATAACAAACCCCGTTTTATTAAGCGCAGTTCTTATTTAACGCTTAGCAAAATCTTCGTACAAAGAAGCTAATCAGAACGAGACTTGAAAGATTATTAAGAACACGGAAGATTTCGAAGATACACAACGATCATTTAGAATTCCCATATTTTCATATAAAACAAATTACTCCATACGCATCGAATAAATAAATATAATCGCGTTTACACTCTCATTCTCACCTCCAACACCTCACCAATATCAATACAAAAAACCATTTCAGCCAAAAAAAATTCTTGCGCATCGAATAGATAAATATAATCGCGTTTACACTCTCATTCTAACCTCCAACACCTCACCAATATCAATACAAAAAACCATTTCAGCCAAAAAATCCCCTTACCAAACCAAGGAAACCTTTCCATAGTTCCAAATCGCACCTTCAAACAGCGGCTCGCCGCCCAAGAAATCGAGGCCCATTAATAACGCCGCGAGACGGACGCACCGCGAAACTCTACGAGCTTTTAATTTCACCAGAGGAACGTATATCGGCGGCGCGAAGCCGCACCGGAACCGCACCGAGGCGATCCCGCTCCGCTCGGCTCCGCAAGTAGTCGCGGGGGTCTTTAATAAAGTGAACTTTAAGACTCCCGGCCGTACGGAGATAAACTTTAACGCGGGACACCGTCCCTCACGGCCACGAAGTACGGTAGGAAACGTCTGAGGGAAGGCCGAGGGTGTATTAGTGCGGCGCCAAGTTTTCGCGCAACTTTGTACCGCGGAGAGGCCATCGTCGGATCCGTGCTGGAGGATGGAATGCCCTTCGGCCTGATGGGCGAGGGCCGGTGGTGGGGGGCAGAGGATAGTTCTCCGTTAGTTACCGGCTCTGACCCCGAGGAGCGTTTGTTATGTGGGCCAGAACGACTTCCAAAAAGTAAGTTCGCCCGGAATTTACGCTTTACACTTTGCCCCGGTGTGATTTTACCGAAATTGCGCCCGGCGACTTGGGGAGCGTGTATCTTGGGCCGGTCGGCTTTTAGATTGCGAGGCTCTGGCGTGCTGAAGGATCTCTGTCCGATCTTCCCTTGTTTTCGCTGAGAATGGAGGATTTTTTTGTGGAAGAGTAATTTTAATACTGGAACTTGCAGTCACTTTAGGGACATAGGATATTTAGAACATTGGGTATAGCTTTAAAACAGAAAAGTGGGCAGGAAGGACGTTCCACTGAATTAATATAATTATATAAATGTCGCATGAGAATCATGAAGAGTGTTGGAAAATGCATCGACGTAAAGGGTTTCGATTTTTTGAAGAGATGATCGACCACTCGTTCTAAGTGGTTAGGTAATTTTAATATTAACGCGAATCAAAGTGCGATAATTTTAAATCTCTTGTCTGTGTTTGTAATTGTAAACCGTTGG
This sequence comes from Ampulex compressa, assembly GCA_038496175.1. Classification (NCBI taxonomy): domain Eukaryota; kingdom Metazoa; phylum Arthropoda; class Insecta; order Hymenoptera; family Ampulicidae; genus Ampulex; species Ampulex compressa. The sequence continues at coordinate 12,868 of JBCFXI010001384.1, read as the reverse complement.
AAAGGTATTATTGCTAGGGGAATTTATTATTCGTTGGATTGGGAGCATTTTTAATTACGTTTGTGAGGTTTCGATCTATAGTGTGAGGTGTTTATCGAGCTGGAATATAATCAACGTTTTTTGAAATTGACTGACCTTTTTGGGTTGAAAAATATTAATCATGGTGGTATGTGAAATGATTAAAGTGTTCCCTACCTTATGGACAAGAAATTTATTGGTGAAGAATGACTAAAAAATTTGTTTCTATCTTGCACTGTACTGACAATGAAAATAGTATTAGGTTATACCTATAGAAATGATTCACCATTTTCGGTACACGCGTTATTACTTTATCAAGCTTGCTTAATACTTTAATTCACTCCTCAGTTTTCTTCTACTTGTCGTCACGTCAGTCAACGCCAAAAAACTTTGAACATATTCTAATTTGATAACAACCTCTCTCCATAGCTCCAAACCTCACAAATATAATCGAGACTCCCCCCAACTCGACGAATAATAAACTTTCGCTCATTATAAAAAAAAAGCGACATAACATATTACTACTAAACACTATTGTTAATATCAAACATTTCGAGCGAGCACCATTAATCTCTCTAACCTATAAAGTCACGTTGTTAAAATAAAACGTATTACCTCCAAACGTCTTTATAAATATTCATCTTTATAGTTTTTATAATTAATAAGTTCTTTATAATTATTTTTGTCTCTATAAGTCTTTATAATTGTTCGTTTTTCATAAAATTCGTCTTTATAAACGTAAAACTATATCATAATACACGTGCTCTATGAGACCGTATACTTTTTGTATACAACATGAGTTCCAGTAAGTAGACGTTTCACGTGAGAACATCTAGAGTTGTTCGCCGGGATTTAAACTTAAGTTCGATCTTGTGGAGGAACGTCTATAGTATCGGGAAATACGAGGAAATGAAGTCACGGTAGTTACTTACGCGGCAAAGTAAGCAATGCCTGGCGATCAGCTCTGTATGAAGGTAAACGCAAAGTGGGGGGAATAAGGTTAGCCCGAGTACTCTTGCGCTTCTGTATAGGCTATTGAAATAGTTCCGTGCAATTCTACGTGACTGGAAGCGTTACTCTTGCGCTTGATTGAACCCGGTTCGAAATAGACCACGGAGCTTTACATGCACCGACGCTTATGGCGCCGATATATTCGCGAGATTGCACAGCGATAGTCTCTGTGGAACTACTGCATTTAATATAATACCAGGCAAAGGGCCATCGTAGCGTTATGATTTGTTTAAATAATCGACCAGCTTGGCTAAATCCAGCTCGATGCACAACTCACGCTATGGAGAGAAGTTTGGGGATTAATCGAGATAAAAGTAGGTTGTTATTTTATCGCCCGATTACTCTCGATAGTTGGAAATAGATCGCGGAGGTTTGCGTGTTTCTGCGCTCATGGGAATGGTATATTCGCAAAACTATACAACGATTGTCCGTGAAACTGTGTAATTCACAATGATAAGAGGCGAGGGGTTATCGTGGGATCGTGATTTTTTAAAATAACGAACAACTTTTCTCGTATGTAGGAACTTGGGTTTTTCTCCGTAGAAGTTTGCGGATTAATCGAGTAAATATCCTATTTTTATTTTATTACCGATTGTTTTCGACAGTTCTGAATATATATCACGGAGCTTTGTGTAGTGTAACTCTTAAAGCATCGACGTATTAACAAGATTATATAAGGGTGTTTTAGCCCAATGTCCAATTTTTCCCTCGCCTTTTTTTTTATATGGTTTAATTGACCATCTTGTGTTCCAGATTTTCTATTTCATTTATTCCTGAATTGTAATTAACCTTTATTATCGAGCCGTGCACCAAGTGGGCAAAAATTATTGAGTTTCTCGCACGCAATGCCGCTCTGACGACCGAGATTTAGCTCCGTCATAACCAGATGGAGAAATTATTAAGCGTGAAAAGTAATTGCCCGCCTTAGCGGTTACATGGTATATATGGTCTTACCATATTCACGAGTTGTCTTAAATACGTCACGAGGAAGGAGGTTAGGAGTTCCTAATGTATACATCACACACCGGTGTTTCCACAAAATTACAACATCCACGATAACACGAAGAAAATAGTATTCGTAGCATTATAATATTTTTCAACGATTAAAATTTTCGCCAAGTACAGCGTATAGCCAATACACTGCAGGAGTTTCCAGATTAATCGAGGAAAAATCCAATTTCTATTTTACTATCGATTACTCTCCACAGTTCCAAATATAGCATAGAGCTTTATATACTCCAACGCTTATAGTATTGACATATTACCAAGATCACACAACAGTGTTTTTGTAAAATTATATCCACGATAATATAAAAATACTATTCGTAGCATTATAATATTTTTGACCAATTAAAAATCCCCCCCAAGTACAGTGTATAGCCAATACACTGCAGAAGTTTCCAGATTAATCGAGGAAACATCCAACTCCTATTTTATTATCAGTTACTTTCAACAGTTCCAAATGTTGTATACTTCAACGCTTATAATATCAACATATTACCAAGGCCTCACAAAAGTGTTTCCCTCAAATCACATCCACGATGCCACCGGGAAAACAGTATTCCCGGCATTACAACATTTTCCGCCGATTAAAAATTCCCCCCAAGTACAGGGCCCAGCCGATCCCTTGTAGAAGTTTCGAGATTAATCGAAGAAACATCCAATACCTATTTTATAATCAGTTACTTTCAAAAGTTCTGAATACACCACGAAATTTTGTATACTCCAACGCTTATGGTATCAACATATTACCAAGGCCACACAAAAGTGTTTCCCTCAAATCGCATCCACGATGCCGCCGGGAAAACAGTATTCCCGGCATTACAACATTTTCCGCCGATTAAAAATTCCCCCCCAAGTAGAGGGCGCGCGGCCGATCCCCCGCAGGAGTTTCGGGATTAATCGAGGAAAAATCCAATTTCAATTCTATCACCGGTTACTCCCGGCGAGTACACCTCGTGCGTACCCTAACGCAACGTGTCGTTGCATTTGGCCGTTCCCGGCCGAATATTCCGATAGCGTTGGCCGTTCAGGGCCGTGGAGCGAGCCGAGGGTTCGAAGATAGCCCCTCTCGGCCCGCCAACCCCCCTTCGCTCTCTTCCTCCAGCGGTGTTTGCATTTACGCGTTGCGTCGTTAACACCGGCTGCCGAAATACTAAGTGGGGATGTGCAATCGCGATCGTTGAGCGCGGCCCCTCGCACGCCGATCGAGCCCCGGCAATCCTCCCCCGGACCCACCCTCCCGCCAGGCCCGACAGCCATCTAGACTCCGGGAGATGTGCCATTTGAATACGAAATTCGAATACGCTGACGAACTGTGCATACATCAGTCTACGTCTGTTTGAACTGGTCCCTGTATGGTAATGCCACAGTACGCCCGCACCGCCGCCGACTCGAAACACGCAGTGCGTCGGGAAAGCGCGTAAGCCGCCGCCGCCGCCGACAAAGTTGCCCCACGATCTGCCCACAATGGCGGCCCGCTTTTTTGTCCGCGCCTCGGATTTTTTTCGAGTTTCCCGCAACGACGCCCCCCCCCCCCCCGACTTTTTTAATGCCGAGGGGAATTTTGATTCGGCAGCGCGATACCTTACTCGCGTTTACCTTTCGATGCCGCTTCCTGCAAAGTTTAACTTTGAATTAACGCCGTAATCCTGGGGGAATGGAGGGAGGGGGGGGAGTTTTTTGTGAAAGGGTGTGTGTGGTGTATATGGATATGTGGTGTGTGACTTTGGTGTCGAGGTTTTTTTTTAAATTTGAGGGGTTATCGTGGAGCTTTGGGTGCAGATTTAGGATTGGGAGTGTCGTTGATCGTTGGTTACTGCTTTGATTTTGATACGAGTCTTTATTGAGCAGTGTCTCCAATTCTGTATCTTTGAAAAAAGTTTCTCTCTCACTGTCATGGCGTTTTTCGAAGATCGGTTCTCGAAGCGTTTTTCTTCGTATCAAAGCAGAGAAGTAAAACCTCCCCCAAATGACGAGAACGTGGCTCGAAAACTCGCATTTTCAATCGAGAATAACTAATGCGATGAATAATAATAATGATGCGGACGCAAATCGACTGTTGTCTCCATCGGATCGCGTTAACAGATGCTCAAGTTTATCGCGCGACATCCATTTGTCTCCACCCCTATTAATCGCTGAAGCCATCTACAAGCAAACGTCGGAGGCAAAGTTGCGCACCTACTGTACACACAGTGCACAGACGTTATGGCATTTGGGCGTGGAGCGTAAATAAGCTGGAATCTCGTAGGTCGGCCGAAATTTCGCGGAGCTTCGTTAACGAATTCGTCGAAGGGAAACGTTAACCCTTACACCCCTTTCGCCAATGGAAGTGCACCTTCGGGAATACGCGTGGACTCGAATTGGGTCAAGCATCGCGCGATACGCGGAGGAAGAAGCGAACTCGAATTGGGAGGTTCCCGTCGAAAAGTAGCCGGATAATATCCGAGCTTTCGCCGCCCATTTGATATTCCATTTCGCGCATACGGAGACCCTCGAAGATCGAGGGTCGAAATAGAAATTTCCGGGCGGAGCAGTTCGACGTTACATAATTCATTAAATCTTATCCCCCGACTATCTCACGCCCAGGGCCTCCATTTTGACGCGCGCCGAAGATAAAATGGCGGCCATACTAGGGAATCCCCCAAACCCGTCCCAATTCGCGCGCGGTCCCTGATCGAGCCGCGAATTTGTCCCGGAAAAAATTTGTCCCTCCCCCCTTACGAATATTTAAAAGCCAATCCGCTCTCGAGGAGTTCGCAAGTGAAATCGCGAGGCCCTCCGAGGGGCCAGAATCGGGCGTAAATCGTTACGAGGGCGTAAACGATCCGCCGATCGGCGAGATCGCTCTCGAAATTCCAACTTAAGGAGCTCCAGAATTCCGTGGGTATACCCGTAAGTGTACTCGGGCATTCATCGGGCCGCCCTCGAGTTGGTAAAGCGCGGAAAATGGAGTCGAAATGTAGGAATAGGATCCTTACGTATATTCTCCGCAGCCCCTGTCTTCCCCTCTCTCTCTCTCTCTCTCTCTCACCCTCCCTCTCTCGCTCCCTCCGCATGCATTTCGTAAGCCTCACGCCAGGCTCGAGGTCGATCCGGTCGACTCGGGTAAAAAGCCAAGTCGAATGTGAAATTTCGGGCGTAGCTTTCACAGCGGGACGAGCGTCGAGATTTAGCGATCGGGGTCGGCTCTTGTACGGTTGATCCTGGGCAGGAGGGCGGGGGGGGGGGGGGGAAAGGAGCGGCGGGAGCGGGGAGATCGTCGGAGGGTACGCTGAAATGAGAGAGGTGACGCGAGCGCGGGGCAAACTTTAAATGACTTTCACTGTTTTCAAAAGTTGAGTTACCAAAGGGAGTCTCCGCGGTCCGCCCCCTCTTCTCTTCCTCCTTACTTCCACTCCCTCCCCCTCCTCCTCCTGCTTCATCCCCAAGACCCTTTCTCTCTGCCCATCCACCGAGAAGTCCCGCTCTCGTTCGTTCCCCCGTCGAATCACCTCCGACACCTTCCGCCACTGCGCTCGACCCGCCGCCTTGGATGTGCTGTTTACAAACCTTACTCGCCTCGTAATGGAACTTCTCTTTTTTCTTTTCTCCTTTTTTTTTTTTCCCTAAGTTATTTGCGAGGAGAGCCTCAGCGGCACCTCTTCTCTCGCGTTCGTTCCGCTGCTAGAGCTATTGTGGACGAACATTACTCGCCTCCTCTTCTTCTTCGATTTATTTTTGGCACCGAGGTGCCGAGGTCCTTCGCCGTAGGAGTCGCTGTTTAATGCGGATTCCGAAGCGGTCGAGGTTGACTGTGTGTGTGTTTGGGATAGGAAAGATTAGAGGTCGTTGGTGATTGGAGTTTTTGCTACTTAGGAGTGTTTGTTTTTTTATTTGGTTCTTGTGTGTTATTGATTGGAGGGGCGATTGGGATTTGAGAGTGTAGCTGGTTGATGCGAAATTATTGGCTTCATTGGCCTGCAATGTTTATGTTTTTTCGAAGAAAAATATAGTTTTGTTGAATTATGGGTGGAAAGATTGTCCTTGTTGAAGAGCACTGATGATCAATCTGTATTCGAGTGTAACTGTATACTAGCGCTTGGTATACGTGGTAAAAGTATGTCCGCCTTAAAGACGTAATATTTGAGTGGAGGGTTATATACGATTAAGCGTGGTTCGCCTTGAGGCGGAGTTGGGATTTGAAGGATTAACGCGTATTTATTCCCTTGTTTTTTTTTATTAGATTTACAGCATCGAGTTATGAGATTATTTGAAATTAGAACCAGTAAACAGGTGGCCGTGTCAGCTCTTAGTAGAAGTACACACATGCACGACATCGAAGTTTCTGAGATTTTTTATACTTTTCATACAGTGTGTTGATTATTATATTGATCTACTGACATTTTCGTTCTAACCTCTCTTTTTTAAGCTACGTGTAGTATCTCAAATATACTTACAAATTAGCCCATAGTTCTAGTGTTAAAATACCTTGTAAATTATTGGACTCGTGGGAAATATAAGAAAATACAGACATACTGAGCGCTATTAACATCCAAGTCTATCGACTATATGATTGATCAATATGTATTACATATATGGTATATGCATTACAATTCTACGCCTTTTGTATCACGAAGTAGACGTAGTAAACTGTTAACGGCAGGCGAGTGGGACATCAAGCTCGAAAATTTATCGCGTACTCCATCATGCGTATTTTTTATCGTCCAATGTCCAATTATTTTTCCTCGAAGCGGACTCCGGCCCGTCTACCCTCCTGAATTTTCATATAAATTACCGCGTCCACCAAGACCGATCGGTCTGCTCGAAAGTTTCGAAGAAGTACAATTCCTCGTAATCGCCATGCCAACTAATCTCAGGGTTACGATTATGCGCTGAATAAAACCTGGGACATTCACGAGAAGCCTAGTTTAAATTATCTCCATACCTCTGCATTCTTTCATATACATCCTACATTGAATACCTCAAATTACATAGTCAGCTAAATAATTATGATAATCAACTTAAAACATAAAGCAAAATAAAAAAATCCACTTTTGTAAAACAATTGTTTTTTTTTACACTGGATATATGTTACACAAGCTACAAAATCAGTAATTTCTACCATAATTTATGAATATAGTTTAAGACTAATTACAAGTACTATTATTCCTCTATATGCAAATTTAAGTAAGTCCACGAAAGACTTTATCCACGAAAACATTGCGTTTCATTCCTAAAAATTAAATAACCATTTAAAACAACCAACAAACCACTCTCGATTCATCCTGTCGGTTTGAGATACAGTGGCTAATAATTGAACACCGTTGGAAAGGCGGTGGTAATGAAAATCCAGAAAGGATTCCACGCCGCGAGACGACGATTCGTCCATCGTACGGATAATACGAAAAACTTTTTCCAGATCCTCATTAAAAGCGGGCAGAGCGTCTCGTTTCACGAAACCTTCCTCCTCCCACGCGATGGATGTCACCGCGAACATATCGGGCATCGGGAGAAGGGGAAGTGGAAAAGCAATCTGCGTTTCGACTCCGACTTCTCGGTTTTCCTATGATCGCCAGGTGAAATACTGGGTCTTAGGAGCATGAATTTTAATGACACGAGCACCGCCAAGAAGTCATCCTCGCGGCGCAGTGAGATTTCGAAGCTTTTCGATATTTGCCTCGTAGATCTCCAGATAGATTGTCCTTCGAAGCTCTCTGTCTTAATCGATATAGACATTAACCCTGAATCCCTCGATGTAATGTTGTAACGCGTCTTTTATAAAAAAGCGATTGGCTTTATAGAAAGTACACGCACAAAAGTGTACACGTTGTTTATCCTGGATTTGTTATGCTGAACATAGGATAATTGTGTTATCTGATAATATACTTGAAGAATATATCCTCTATGTATTATAACAAGTATACGAATTCAGGAGTGAGCTTGCTTAAATTATATTCACGTAAAATATCAGAAACTAGTGATAAACCAGCGTTTGTAAATTCATGATAAAAAAACTGTATTTAAGACGAGGCAAAGTATCAGTTTTCCATCTGTAAAACGAGGTAAAAATATTCATACGTATCTTGTTAAGTGTACAACTTTACTTCCGCCATGGTCAACGATGGACAATACTCTGAATAATCATAAATGTATAGCCAGTTTTTTTTTTACGATAAAGCTCTAATTTCGAGGAAAGAAAAGTTGTATATCTAATAAGTACGTTTCACAGAATCCTCAAATTATTATTCATAAATCACTTTGCATGAAAAGCTGAGAAAACATAGGCTATGCGTTGTACAGGAGAGATTCAAGTATCGCTCGTTAATGCAAACTCGAATTTTAGTCAATAACGATGCGTGCAGCCCTTGCACAGCCTCTCGTCTTCTTAATCACCGAAAGAAACGGAGTATATTTAACGAGGCTGGGAGGATGCGATACGGAAAAAGTTCCTGGACGAGGAAACAAACGAGAGACCTTTGGTAAAACGAGTAATCGGGTATAAACTTCCAAAGGTACTTATCTCTTAAGGTTCACGTCATTTTGCTTCACGAGCGGATCGAAAGTACGCAGCACAGAACGACGGAGTTAACAGCGATGACAAAAAAAAGATAGAAGAAGAAAGAAAGGAAAGAGACACCGCGCAACGGAATACAGAAATAACTAAACGAGATTCACTCCGTTGGATTCTTCCTTTCCACAAAACAAGATTTTCCGCGAGTAAGACGATCTTTCCATCGCCGATATTTTATTCCTCTTGGCTCGAAATTTTCAAAGGGCAATATCAGCCGCGATCACCTCGTTAGACATAATGAACAACGATACAGAATTATTATAATGTAGCTCAGTTTTTAATCAAAGATCAGAATTAATCTTCGTAAAATCTGAAATTTTGGTCATTCTTGTGCTCAGTTATGTTATTAACACTAAACGTATCGAAGCTGTTAACATCAGTGGTTTCTTGGAAAAGTTCTTGGACCTTGTAATCCGGCATTTTTGAAGAATTTCCATCATTTTATCACAGAGTATGAATCGTTTTATTGATCTGCCAACATCTCTATTTACTACTCTTTCTCTTTAACACTATTCCTACCACACTGGTCAGTGCTTTCTTCGAAAAATTGTAGAATTTTCAGATTCAATCACTTCTGAGATTCTTCGTGATTTTCACGCAGCATAAGTATCCATGAATTAATGTATCGACATTTTTCCTTCGCGCTCTTTTTCTTCAAGAATATATTTAGTACACTTAAGCGTGTCTGCAAAATATCTGGTAGGAATAGTGTTAAGTATATATATTCTGTATACGAATATATCCAGAAAATAACTGATGGGTTTATTAGTATCAAAACATTTTTATTAGCTAATAGCTAATAGTAATAAAACATTTTATTAACCGAAACAAAAATTTATTAGTTTATATAATATTAAAACTACAAAGCCGATCTATAAGTACTTAACCAGAAAGATTATCTCGTTCTTACAACGCCACATGTTTTATGTTCTCCAATAATATCGTTGCGAAATGCACTTAATCGTATTAATCAACCCATACTTCCTCCTTATCCTCTTTCTCTTTCGAGCATATATTGATACACGCAAAAATCCCCAAATTTCACCCGACGCTTCCATCCTCACCCAAAACCACTTGCAATAGCTTTTACTCCGCGATTCCAAAGTTTCATATCGCCAAACCCAAGCTGCTAAAAGCACAATAATCCGAATAGCGCATCGCGTTCAATTAACGGCAATCGCGCGACCGTTCGGCGCACTTAATCAGAGATTCATAAACCTCTTATAGTCGATGTAATTCGATCCGAGAGCGCGTCGAAACGATCATGACGTGGATGTTCAATTTCCCGAGGTCGGTGTAATACCGTGTCAGATCGAACCAGATTTGCCAATCAGGGGCTCGAGGTTTAACGAACGCGAAGGATGATAACGAATACGGTATTTTCCACGATCGCGCACTCCCTCTCTCCCCTTCTCTCCTCTTTTTCCTCTTTTTTCTCCTCTTTTTTTTTTTTATAATAGCGTTCTCTCGCGAAATTAGCGTATTCTTCGGCGGTGTCGGGACGAGGGTCGTCCGTAGGTAGGGAAGCAATCGCTATTCCATGAATAACAAAAATTTCCTACACCAAGCGCGCGCCTACCTACCCGTCCCTTCGATTCCTCGCGACCTCAGTCCCCCTTCCAGAACCGATGGTAGGGATGAAAAAGCACATCCCGAGCACTGCCTCTCGAGGCAGGGCCGGCACCGCCCGAGGGGGAGGGGGGAAAAGCTTAATAATAAATGTCCCGAGCGCGTGCCCCGGGTTGCGAGGAAATTAAAGGATCGTGTGCCGACTGAAATGACGTATCGGCAGGAGTCGTCCGGCGACTTTGGAAGTATGCAGATTATTTTTCTCCTCAATACTCGAACCGTCGACACTGATTCGCGGCATTCGAGAATTCGTCTTTTGAAGGATAGACCAGGCTGATCTGTTTTTTCTCTTTATGATCTGAGATGGTTGTTCCTGGATCCAAGGACTGTGCGGTGATCGTAATAAATTATGAATTGATTTGACATAGACGAATAATGTAAATTTCTTTTTTATAAATTTAATACTTACCACGATCGAATTTTTTTAATATTATATTATGAATTTAATGAAAGTTCCATTTACGCGTTGTATTTAGGCGAAAGTTGTTTTCTTCCTCGAGAAAACGTCTCTGATTCGTGTATAGTTTCGAGATTATATACCATGTTGCGTTAACAGCCACGCGACGAAATTCCCTTTTCGTGTCGATCGGCTGACTGAAAAATAGGTCTACTTAGGGGGTTGGAAAGTACAGGATTTGACTTTTAAGGAGGATTGTTTTACAAGGCTTGTAGGGCGCTATTTCTGGCGGAATTGAGGCTGGGGGAGGGCTGACGTCTTACACGAAAATGCTGAAAGAGAGACAGCGACGCGTAGCAAAAAGGGTTCTTAAAGGATATTGGTAAATTGTGGACTAAATGGAGATTCTTCGGATGCCAACGGCTGAGCCGCGGTTAGAATGCTTAAAAAGGATTGCCAGTGATGAGGATGGAAACGAAAATATGTCATGGAGGAGTCGTAACTGGTAATCTATTGTCAGTACAATATACGATCCATGATTTAAGTAGCGTCAAACTGATTTGATAAAGGAGCGCTTGTGGCTCCGCATGTGTCCGTATGAAAAGAAAAGACTCTCACCCTGGCGTGCATCTATAAATAAAAAAGAGATCTTTAGCTTAACCTTGTAATCGGGAGGGATAATCGTATTCTTGCGCTTATCTTTATAAATACAACAGCGCGCTCTTTATAAACATAAGGAAGCGGATATTTTCATTGACTGTATAAAATTAACACTAAAAAGGATCAGTTATTTTTTTTTTTAATAGTTCAACCTTTGAAAAAGCGTATTTTCAAGATTCTCCATAATTCTGTTGCGACGCATGGATCAATATATTAATCCATTAAAGTTTCTCCTTCTTCTTTTCCTTTAAGATCCTTGCACCGTTTCTTCTGTACAGAGCGACATTACAAAGCGACCCAAGAATCCGTTTTATAAATCGTACAGTTCCGGTTTTACAAGTCCTTCCTTCAAATATCTCTTATAAATTTTAAACAAAGTATTCATAACACAAGAACCATAACTCTTACGAAACAGCTCCTAGTATTTCAATACATCGCCTCCATCATTGACAATCGAAAAGTGTACCCAATACAACAACTCCGAGTAATCCATTCCTCCGACTTTAAACACCGACCAAAAAAAAAAGAAAAAAAAACCTAGACACCTATCATAATCGATAACAATCTTGCGCATTTACAAAAACCACGTTCTATCCTTAAAATATCCCACGACACACACTCATCAGAACCGCATTCAAGCGTCCAAACAGCCGTGTCGCGCCTCAAGCCTTAACGCGGTATATCCCTCCAAGAAATTCGTCTCCATCGCACCGATTCAACATTTGTTCATTTCGTCCCTGCGCACTATTTCACGCCCGTTCGCGCTCCTTAACCCACTCGCGAGCTCCTAAGCGTATCTCCAAGATCACGGAGCCCCCCTTCTCGCCCTTTGTTGGGCACAAGGACGCGGTGCGCGAGGCCAGGAGGAAACATCTGGCGCGCAAGAAGGAGCGGGCGCCGCCGTTTTCGGCTCCTCAAAAGTACTCCAGTCGTAGTTTAGTCGACGGCATTAAGGTCGGCGCGATAAATCCCCGGCGTTCTCCGAGTCGCGAGGGAGTCGCGAAGGAGGAGGAGGAGGGGGTGGACAAAGTTTCGAAAGGACCAATTCCTTTAGCGACTCGGAGAATAGTCAATCGTTAATGGATTCCTGTAGATTCGGCCCGCCTCCTCCCCCCTGGGCTCGCTACGTAAGGCGCAATCCGGCCGGGAAAAAGGAGCCGACCGGAGGAAACGAGGGCTTCTTAATCCTTCCTAAATAAGTGCGCGCATTGGCGTAGGTGCCGGACGTTTGTCACCGGCCGGCCCCACGAATTACGGCCCGCAGATCTGCCCTCTGCCTCCACTCCCCCCCCCCCCCCGGACGCCCTTTCCGCGGCGCTTCTGCGTCGGCCAATTGAATTAAAACGGATCGCATCGATCACCGCGGAAGCTGCGGAGCGTGAAAGGCGATTATATTTGTTATAATTTGTATATATAACAAAATATATTTGTTATATATTTGTTATAATATACGTTGTATAGAATTTGTCAATTTTATGTATATGAATATATATTTGTATATGTGTGTGAAATATGTTTTAATATATATTAAATATATATTAAATATATATTTGTGTGTGTGTGTGTGTGTGTGTGTGTGTGTGTGTGTGTGTGTGTGTGTG
>JBCFXI010001383.1:0-57380 GCA_038496175.1 Ampulex compressa | reverse complement strand
GGCCATTCTGGTCCAACACCTTTTGCCATCTTTCTGGCAGTAACATAATTCCCCTCTCATAAAAGTTTTGGTCCTTGCTGGCAAAAAACTGGTTCGGGTGGTTTTACTTAACGAAATGACTTTCCGAACAACCCAATAAAATGCTCGAAATGACCGACAGGGAGTTTCTTGGAGAGATTGGCGTACTTCGTAATTGGGCGTTTATCGAGACTTCGTATGATTATATGAGAGTGCGATTTATTTTGTCGATCTATCGATGTCTTTTCTTATCAGCCCTTTTCCTTGGGAATACACTTGGTGTGCGTAAGTATATTCAGAAAGTGTCCGGTAGGTTTAGCGTCAAACCTGAAGTTCTTGCTGTGCGATTTTGAGATCTTGACCAGCGTCTCGGGATTTTGGGAGATGTTCGTATCGTGGGCTGGTTGAATCGCGAGAATGCGATCGTGAGGATCGGAGGTAAGATTGAATCGGCGAGTAAATTGCTCGGACTTAATCTGGTCGTGGATTTATTATATATCGTGGCATTATAATATATTATATATATTTATTATAATAGTATTTATTACATCAGGATACATTAGCCGTGTTTCGTATAATTAATCGGCCATTGGGAGCATAATGATCCTGATATATTTAATAAGTATCAGCGCGGCTTCCCCGGTCTTTTACCCCTGAAGCAATTAGTCGGACATCGCGACCACCTCGTAAAGACCTTCTCGATTTCCGCTTGCTCCGCACAATTAGCGGAATCTTTAAAGCAGATCACTTGCAAGCTCCAATTTGCGGGGCAGACTCGCCGAGAGTGGATCGCCCCTTGGAAATCAGGGTGATAGGGAATGGGCGGGGAGGAGCAAGGGTCAAGGTGGAGCCGCGAAAGATAAAAACCGGACGAGGGAAAGAATAATGAATCGTTAAAGCGATCGGAGAATTGAATGGAAGGTGAACGTGCGGGCACGGTAAAAATAGCCAGGCTGGATAAACTGGAAATGAAGGATTTATACATTCAAATCCCATCCATTCCCGTAATTATACCGATGGCTTTGATCCTAGCCCGGATTGTCCTTCTCGTTTCAAAGTAATTCGAATATAACGCTCCTGTTTCTTGAAAAAAAGACGATCCCACCCTCGACTCATTCCTCTCGACAACCGTAACTCGCGTTATTTTTAAATCACCAGCCTGATTATTCGTATAGGATCCACGCATAAATCTCCAGCGCTTTATCCTCGCAATTCCCTACAAACGCAATAATCCAGGATCGTTTACTAATTGATTATACATACAGTAATCCTTAAAAATACAATGATAATAAACAGTATAAAAGACGAATAATAATACTCGATTATACGTACACTTCGTACGTGCCTTACTCGCATGAATTTACTCGAAAAAAATGTTACGCGGAAAAAAAATGATCGAACATCTCTGCAGCTGCCTCCGCAGAGCTACGGTTCCGTGGATGGAAAAAAAGAAAAAACACGTGCCGCTCCTTCGTAACGAATGGCGCCGGACATCGGGCCGCGATGATGTACGTCGATGTGTTAAGAGGCGAGGAGAACAAAGTGTCGGTAGAAGCCGGGAGATAGGGGCGGGAAAATATAATGAACTGCAACGCTCGAAGTGAGAGACGGACGAATCGGACGAGTGGACCATCGGGAGCGAGCCTCGCCGAAGTCGGCGGGAATTTTCCGTAATTTAGCAGCACCATCAGCTGCTGAACGTGCTGCTTCCCAAGCGTTTTTTCTTCTCTTCGCCGGCCCTCTTTTTCAGCTGTCCCCTCCGATCTTCGCCCTGGTAACGAACGTATTCCGCTGATCGCGAATAATTTTCATTCGAGGGACCATTAGCGCCGCCTCCCCCAGGCCCCGCGCCCCGACTATTAAAAATTTCTATCCGCCAAACGTCGTCGCTCGTGAAATCCGAAAAAAGGATTCGAAAAGGCCGCTTACGGCGGCGCTTTCCGGAGGCCTGCGTCCGCGTCGCTTTTCACGGTGCTACGTCGAGGAATAGAGACGTCTTTTGAATATCCTTCGGAAGGTGGACGAGGTTGCAATTTAATACCGCGAGGAATACGTTACCAGAGCCACTTTAAGCACGATGGTGTAGGAGTGAGAAAGTTTATAGGATGTACACCTCGTAAGTTCATATACGTTCGTTATATTCTTATTTTATCGTCGATCTCGACTGTTGAAATTTTAAGGGATGTGACTTATAATCGTACTATCCACGAGTATAAAAGCGTGTCGGAAGCTACGGTGGTGTAGTGGATAGAGGCTCAGACCGTCCATCACCTCTGGTTTTTCCAAGTGATACGTATACCGTAGCTCTGGTGGTTCGGAACCCACATTAAACAGTAGGTCCTAGGCCAATGACCTTAGCAGTGGATGCCGAAAAATAAATTTTAAAAAAATCCTCTCTTTTAGAATTTCGAGGGTATACCTCTGGATGCAAGGTCAGAAGTTTAAATCCGCGTCTCGACATCGACCACTGCCATCGCTCGTCCATCGAATCAATTCGCGCGTTACTCCGCGAAACGCTGTCGACAAGTCCACGCGAATCACACGCGCCAACGTACCTTTCAAATTACACGATGCAAGCGGTACGAGTTACACAAATCCGCGTGAGCGGCGAGTGTCCTCGCGATGAACCGAACGAGCGTATCTTCCCTTCTGGGAGCAATGTTCGCAAAAGGATACCTCGTACGTGTCGGTCCAGTCGCTCGCCAATTTTTTTTCCGCGGTTTTTCTTGTTTTTCCCGGACGTCCAGACAGCTGCCATCGTCGCGAACGAAGGTAGGCGAGGTCCAGGTGAGAGGTCAGGTGGAGACCAAACGGAGGACCCAGGAGGACCGTGAGGGAAAGGGGTGAAAAAGTTTCGTATGCGGCTCTCGCGTGGCCGGACACTACGCGTGAGCCGCGTGGCGGTTTGAAAAGCGAGCCGCCACCCCCTGAGAGTGGAAAATCGATGGGCATTTTCGATTTTCCACGTCAGCCCTGGCCTCAGGGCCGATACGCTCCGTGATTTCCCCCGAAGATTAGTCTCCTCGCGCCGTCCACCCCCGGAATTACTCGCAGCCCTTGCTTTTCATCCCCGACTCCTTATTCCCGGCGGGTGGGAGGATCAAAATGGTGCTTAATTTTCATCCCTGTTCCTCCTTGGGCGGACGAAGTTACGGAAGGAATATTTTATTCCCGTGGCAGGCAATCAAAATGCCGTCAGATCTTTCTCTTTGCCGGTCGAGCAATCAGAGGGATCAGAAGTTGGGTGTAGAAGAATTAGCCCGAACGTTTAAATCACTGAAATGTTCGCGGGGCTTTGAGGTGTTCCGCCATTCGAGCGGGAAATACAATAGCTTTAATAACGCGCTTTTATTGCGGTACATCGCTCTTAGATCATTTGTGCCGCGATGCTCTCTCCCGTCATGGGATATTAAGAGTACCGTGAAATATTGTCTTTTTTTTTTTTCTCATTTTTCCAAATCCGTCGCCACTTACTCGATGCGAGACTGTGATTAAACGTAGTTAATCATTGTCACTCGCCACTGGTTAGTCGACGATCATCTGTTATGCACGTCGACGGAGTAATCTCGGCACGTCGTATTTTTAGCGCGCACTTATTACTCGCGCTAATGCAACCCGCTATTCGACCGATAAGCCCGGATACTTGTACTGCTCAATGGTCAGTTTCTCGAGTAAAACAACGATACTTCAGGTATCAAAGATCTCATCGATCGCGGTTGCTTTTTCTGGTCCTGGAAGCACCTTTAACAAAAGTATAAAAATGCCATTGAGCTCTCAAATAAGGTGCGAGTTTCACGTAAGTGGTGGCAGAGGCAGAGAGAAGAAAGGATAGAAAGAGAGGTAGCGAGTGCGTGCTAGAGAGAGTGTAAATTAGGGAAAATACTAGTGAGAGTGAGAGTGAGAGTGAGAAAGAGGGAGAGAGAGAGAGAGAGAGCGTGAACTAGAGAAAGCGCGAACCACAGAGGACGCCAACCAGAATGAGCGCGAGTCAGAGAGTGAGAGAGAGAGAGTGAGAGAGAGAGTAAGATAGAGAGAGAGAGTGAGAGAGTGAGAGAGAGAGTAAGAGAGAGAGAGAGAGAGTGAGAGAGAGAGAGAGAGAGAGAGAGAGAGAGAGAGAGAGAGAGAGAGAGGTGCGAACTAGAAAAAGCGCGAGCCACAGAGAACGCCAACCAGAAAGAGCGCGAGTCAGAAAGAGAGAGCGCGACAACTAGGCAGCGCGCGAGTCGGAGAGGGACGTGAGGAGCGAGAAAGAGCAAAGGGGACGAAGGTGGTGAAGAAATCGGTGGTTACCGTATCGCAGTGCTCGCTCGGCACGCCGAGAACGTATTTTTCTTCATTAGCGCAAGGCGCCCCGGTAAACTGAAAACAATTATGCAAATTCTGCCCCCTCCCCTGGCCCCTTGGCCGCTTTGCCCAGGGCGACGTGCGCCATCGCCCTCCACGGTGCTGCGCCCCGGGGGCGATAGGGACGCCTGTCGCCTCGCAAACGAAGGTCGAAGTGGAGGAGGAGGCGGCGGAAGGGAGATGCGGAACCGGCGGAGAACGAATCCTCCCTCGGATCCTCGATCGGAGGAAGGGACGAATTGTGCGGATGGCGCGAAAGGGGCAACGATCGAATCCACGAATTTTCGTACTCGATTGACCCCTGGAGCGAACATTAGGACATTCTGATGGGTCAAGGCTTTGTAATTGTGTTTTTTAGACCTTTTTATCGCGAGTGAAAGCACGACCCTTTTTGGAAGCTTGTATGTTAGATTTAAGAGACATTTAAAGGTCGCGCATCTATATTAATGGTTCTTTAATGAATAATACTTAATAATAATACTTATAATAATTATATTGTCAATCGAATGAGACAAGTAGAGGTAAATATTTGAGAATTGGATTTTTGTAGGGCTGTAGGACCTAGGAGGGGTGAAGTTTTGTGGAGCAGAGCGTTTCGCGATGAGAAACCATTTTTGTTATCGTTATACCCAGCGTTATAGCTTCCACCGTAAAATCAGCTAGCTCGCGTGTGGCTTGTGACGGAGGCGCGGGCCGGGCATAACGCGCATTACAAGGAATAATCTCGCCCTGATGCCGAGCATTATTCCCACGTGCACACTGTATACAGTCGATGGCGGTAATTAAAACAAACAGATGGGCAAACGTGCATAATCCACGCTACGTTGGGCAAGCGTCTTGCGCCCCTGAAAGGGCTCGCTTTTCGAGATCGAACCCCTCCAACTGCGCTGTTCGACACCCTCTATCGCGGTGTGACGCTTTTGGAAGCACTCTCGGCCCAGTAAAGGCCTGGCTCTGGCGGTTCTCGGTTAATTTCCTGCGGCTAATGAAAGCCCATACGCGTCCCCTCGGCGCAACACGCAAGCCGCGCGCCCATGCCTAGTCTCGCGGAGAGCCCTCTTTTGCCACCACGAATAAAATCCAGGAAAATCGAGGAATGTCGATGATAATAGGAACAGCGGTACTGATGATATTTTTCATAAGTCTTTTGTAAGATTTCTTGAGTCGTTGTTTTTATTCATTTTTATGAGCAGGGAGATAACTGATTTTTCGAGGACCAAGCGATAGAATTTTGATTTGATGCGTCGTATACGCATAATGAAGAAATTGAATATACTATAATATATAAGAAAATCTGTGAATTCCCTATTGCTGTTGCGTGTATCGTGTAAAAATTTAATGGGATTGATGAAGGAAAGATTTAGTTTCGATAGGAGAAGAACAGCCTGAAGCGACGTAAACAACGATGATAGAGGCTAGAATCGAAGTACCGCGGAGATTTGAACCTATACAGGTTTGAAAATACGTATATACACTCCCAATGCTTGCCCGCACTTCGTTTGCCCAGGATTTGAAACTTGTTCTGTATGTTCTTTGGACGATAACTTCGACGATAATGTCATTTCGATGAGTTTGCGGCTGATACGGATAACATCGAGCTACCGTTTGAATGTTTCTCGTGATCGGAATTCGGATTCGTCGACCGTGATCCGCCTTGCGTCTCCTGTCCAACGAGATATGTTTACATTGAAACTTTGATTTCAACTTCGCGATAGCCGCTCGGACTGCTCCATGAAGTTCACTCGAAGCCTCGTATAATCAGGGGGGATAATCACGAGTAATGGAACCCGCATTGTCAATACGAATTCGATTTTTTTTTGTCGATTTTACAGGTTGCCAAAACGTTTTAAATTTCAATATTAAGACTCGATTTCCTCTCTCGAGGCTAATCAAATTCGAGTGGCAGGTAACAGTTTGCACTTGCTCGGTAAACTGGCAGCGCCTCAATGTTTTATTCTATTAATTTCTGCCATGGAGCGCTAAGGTAATGAAAGGAAGGTTTTTTAATACACGCGATCGTATTCCGGCGTATACGTATTTTATCGCATGTCTCGGTCGCTGTTCTGTAATACGATTGGGTTACATTAAATTTCTAGTTTGAGCACGTCAAAGTCACGTGCACATTTCACGATCTAAGGACGGAAATAAATTATTCGTGTGCCAGCGAATATTTGATATGCAGTCATTATGGCGTAAGATTCGAACGTCGGTATTAATCACGTTACTTTATCCCGAATTTATCCCCTTTTTTGCATAAATCGTTAATATAACATATCGATAGCGGGTGCTCCAGAAATGTAATTATAACCGATCCCTCTTAAGAACAAAGACCAGATCGTCTGGTATTTTCACTGGTATTGGTAGCCAAAGCCCGTCGCGCAATAATGACAATCCTTCGGTCCTAATTACACTTCAAATGCGCGAACTGCTCCTTTGTACGCATTCCTTTTATTTCCACTAGCAGCGAGAAGGGAAACGAGCGGATTTCCACGCGCGATTGTTTCGATTCGAAGCGATTAATTACGAGACTTACTTCACAACGCCGAGTTGACGTGTTTTTTACCGCGTAACGAGTCTCGCGATCCAGCAGTAAAATCGCACGTTCCGATATTGTGATACACTATTAATTATCGCGCTACGTTACCAGAATCTCGCTCGCAATCGTCGAAGCCTTAAATCTCCGTATACGCAGTCTGCCCTCCAAATGAATACATGTAATATTCGTATTAGGACGAAAACCGCATCGTTTATTACATTGAATACGTATCGAATACGTATCGGATACGCGCATGCGCGTAGGCAAGAAAATTAAAACTCCCAAACGCGGGTAAAAGGATACGAAGTACTAGCCAGTGATATCCCTCCATCTCATCACTGGCTTTCATTTTCGGCCGATCAGTCCCGTATTTCGGGACGTCGTTTCTCTCGCCGATTCAGCGTACGACATTAAATCTCCCGTTGAAGCTGACAAACCGCGCCCCAACCACCCCGCCCCACCATTTTTAATTACGCGCGACCGTTAATGATCCCACGTTCTACATACGGTTCGCGGTTTAATTAAAACACAGCGTATTCTCAAGAAAAATAATTACTCCCAATCGCGTCGTGGAAGCGTTCCTCGCGCTTTCCACCTCCAGCCCCCTCCCCCTCCCCCCTCGCCTCTTCCTCGCCCCACCGCCATCCGCCCAACTCTGGCCCCGGTGCTCATCCTCCCGCGTCTTTTCCGACGCAAATGTAAAAGCCGGCGTCGCCTCGTTCGCAAATGAGAAAGCGCAACAAAGAATGCGTGACATCACACACGCTCCTCCTCGTTCCCTAAGAAATTACAGAGCAGGTCTGGCCCGTCTAATACCGCCGCGAGTCAAAGCGAAAATGGCTCGACGAGCAAGAACGAGTCCGTGGGGGGATAAGAATAAAGGGTCGCGGAGGTGCGAGGACCTTCGACGTAGAGGCGCGAGGCGGAGAGGGCAGAGAGACAGAGAGAGAGGGAGAGAGAGAGAGAGAGAGAAGAGGGAAAAATTTGAGAAACACGCGGTGTCCCCTTTCGTGCCAGAAGTCGTGCCATTCCATCTTGAAAGTGCCGACGTTAATCGGGCACTCTCGTCATTCCGCGCCGCTCTTTACAATATTAAAACCCTGTTATTAATGGCCCCCCTCCCGGCGCGGCGCTTAATGCCGCCGCGATCGATTAATCGAAATTCGATACCGCGCGTGGCCGAACGAACGAATAATGCACTCGCACGGCTGGGAAGCGCGGCGTTAGAATTTATTAACCCCTTCGACCGCGAGGGGTTTCTCTCGAATCTCGCGTCGCGCGGGGGTCCGAGTACGAGCACTAGTACGCGGATGGATCGACTTTTGACACATCTTCGATACGATCGCACCTTGGAATCCTCGATTTTTCCCCGCGTCCATTAAGAGTCTATGTAAAAAGTTACTTTTGGAACGACTCTAAGGAGATCCGTGAATGCATGCAAGTATAAGAATACAACGCTCATACACGTGGATAATAAACGCTATACTCGCAACGCTCGCAAAGCACTCGAGATACGAATCGTGTTCCATCCACGCGAATATTATTCGAACATAATACGAAAACTGTATCGAAGCGATGCGCGCAAAAGATTATAAGACGACCGGATGTCGCGAGTATAATACACTTCTCTATGAAGTCTCCATGAAGTTTCAGCGGAATAAGGAACTCCGACGCAAGTTAATATCCTCAATGAAAAGGTCTACGGAACGACACACGATCACGTGCTAGGCACCGAGTTCATCGAGGCTCGCACTCTCGAAAAGTTTGGCACGCACCATGTGCGGAGTGCTTATAGGTAACGCTCCTGGATTCCAGGGACGGAGTAACTTTTCACGAAGCTAATGACCTTAGCAGTCGATGCCGAGAATAAAACGAGGAGCGGGAAATACGCCTCGCGGCGCAGCGTACGACTGCAGTTTGCCCGTGTGCGTTGCTCGTTGGATCGCGTACAACGTCCGCGGCGTTATCGAATTTCGATTAATCGATCGGCCCGGCCATTAAGCGATACCACCGGCGAGCCATCGATAAAAAGGCTTAATATCGTAATTAAATATATACGGGCGTGCATTCTGCAGCGGCGCAGGTACAAAACAGGAGCGCGATACGGGGGTACGATTAGAATAATCGGCTGAGCATTAAGCGCGTAACTGCCGTTATTATTAACGAAAATAAGTAAATACCCGTGCAGACGAAACTACCGATCTGCGAAATTCATTCGGCGAAAGGGTTTTACAGGCCAAATAAATACAATCCCGGGCGTGATTCGGCGAGGATTGCCGGCTGAGTGTAACTCGATGCAATTAATCATCGTAATAATCTATAACGCAATGGACGGAATAATCATCGCGCGTTCGATCTGGTCAACTGGATAATGTCGAATCGAAGAATTGCCATTACCGATTGCAGTACGTTTGATAGAATACCTTTCCGCGCGAGCTTTTATATTTAGCAATGTCGAAAATGTTTCCTCTTTGATTTAAAACGGTCGAAGAATTTTCTTTAACTATATTCTATAAATTAAATATGGAAAGTTTGATACGATGTTGATCATCGTAAGAATATTTGAATTTCTTTATTACTCGCTGTCGAATCTCAAGGTATTAATTAACATCGTACTGCTTAAAATAGACCCAGTACCTTAAAGTCTCCATTATCGTCTATGGGACTCTGGTCCATTATGTACAGATCGGGTGGGAAAAAATTGAAGATCAAGGACAGAAGTTTGAGCTTACGATGGACAAAATGGAAACACGGGGCTCTATCCACCATAAACTTCGGACATTAAGCGTTCCTTCACGCGACGGGTGGCTCGCAAAGCTCACTTTCCGTGCCATAACATTAAACTTGATGGTATCATAAACGTCGCGCTGATTACCCGTCCCACGCATGGCCACTTTTGTCTCTCACGTGACACTCCTAATCACGTTTTCGTTCTCGTACCGTGCAACGCGATATAAAAGAAATCCTCGACTCTTGGTCTCCTAAGGATCCTATTATTAAATTCAACAAAATCCCCAGCACCACTCGGCGTTCCAATTATCTAGAATCTCTCGATACCCAAGAAATCTTCCAAAGTCACCACGCAGTTTTTGCAAATTTCTCATTCCCATCCTAGAATATATATCGAAAAAAAACCCTCGCTTTTGCTCGCCTGTTCTCAGTTAACTCCTTGCACTACGCTAAAATTCCAAAAAAGCCGTGCCAAACTTGTTCACCTGAATGGTCGCGGTGGAGCTTAAGTGGCGCAATTTGAAACACGACACCTCACGACTGAGTTACACAGTCTCGCTCGTATTTACTTCACGGGATGGAATTCTTTGAAAATTCAAATGAATTTGGATGAAAAACTTTTAAAGCAAAGTAACACTATCCCCTAGATAACACGTGGCCTATATGGACACACAGAATCCCATTAGAGATAATCATATTTGGCCCGAGATTAGGATGACGAGTCTGACTCGTGACATTCATATTTGGCACAGAATTCTAACAACGAGTCTGACTCGTAATATTCAAGTTTGGCATGGAACTGTAACAACGAGTCTGACTCGTGATATTCGTGTTCAGCATAGACTTGTAACAACGAGTCGGACTCGTGAACACAGTGCACGGGATTAATATCCAGTATTCGAATATTTCGGCCCAACCGGGGGACGACGAGGAAATAATCGCAGAGCCGATCCCTTTCTCCTTATCCTCCTGCCCCAGGGTCGATTATTAAATTCATTTCTCGGGTTGATTAACGCTCGCGCCGGCAGAAACGGCTGAAATATTGGAACGTTATATAAAAACCGAAGCTCCGGTACCCCCGCGAGCGGCACTTAATCCTCTTACCCCGTTGGGCAGTTAGGACAGGGCTGGTAGAAGCCGAGGTCGGATCTGGACTCGTGCTATATTACGGACTTACACCGTTAAATTGATGGCCACAGTGGCCACCGTCGGTGGCACTACCGCCGGCCGAAAACCCCGTGTGTTCGGAATTTACATTGACCGAGGTACAGGGTTACCTACCAACACCCACCAAGCCCAGGGGCCCCGAGGGACTTCCCCGACACGCACGCCCTGCCTATCCAATTGCGTATTTTACTACCGCGCTGATCTATATTTTATTAACGATTTTAAATTGCAGATCTGACCCTCCGCGCGGCAATGCCGTATTTAGAAGTTATAGGGCCGCGAGCTTAATAACGCGCTCTGATAATTAAGCGCGAGGGGACGAATGGGAATTTTCGCGGGGCGAAGGTGGGTTGGGAGGAGAGATTTTGGGATAACGCATTGCGCGCGAAGAGGCGACGTTGGATTTTCCTCGTGACGTATTAGAGGTCGGTCCTGAGGTTACTCGCAATGGGAGGAATATATGGGAAGTGAATGGAAGTGGTGGTTAATAAGGAGCGTGGAAGTTTTGGGCGTAATATAAGGGCCGATTCGGTATCCCGTGGAGGAACTGGCTTCGCTTAAAAATTGCTGACCAGCGCCGCGTTTTGTTGATCAAACTTGCTCACAATCGGCGGATGGAGGTTTTTGCCGGGTAAAATTCCATTCCACGCGAGTGCATTTACCGGCGGCTTGTTTTCAAATCAACGACCACTTTGGCATTTTGTGTTTCGGCGAAAGACGAGCACTTTGCTCGGTGTTTGTATTTCGCAACGCGCTTCGAGGCACGACCCATTCGCGAAACATATTTCTCTACGTCGAAACAGGAGCGTTTTGTCCGATGCCTTTATCGGTGTCCGTTTGAACTCGCCGTACTTTCGGCCCTTCGTGAAAATTCGACCTGCGGCTTCGCCGAGCGCGCGTCGAACTTACGGAAATATGTCTAAATTGCGAAATATACAACCGACCGTGCTCCGTGGTAAATGCGACTGAAAACACTCAACCAATGGAACCTCACTCATTACACGAGTCCACTTTTATTCTTGGTAAAATCCCTTTCGCTTGACTTCCAGCGATTTAAATTCACGGATGATACTTTCTTCAAACGGAGACTCGATAAAACGATCCTCACAAATCTCAGAAATTTTTCTAAGAAATTCATCGTCTCGTCGGCCTTGGTACCTCGAGCGTTTAAAAGGGAAAATGTCCAAATTTACACAATAACGCGTGACTTGGGTAACCACGGACAATCCCCCAGAAATTCTTCCAGAGCCTGAGTGCATTTTCGGCGGACGCGTCCTCCGGACGGCCTTCCGCGGCTCCTCCTCGTTTTGTGCCGGAACAAAAATTCCCGTCACCCTCAGATTTCTATGGAGACGCGCCTCGCGAGATTAATGGCCGAAGGAATGGACCGCGGTTATTTCCAGGAGCGAAGAGTGGCTTTTAGCGGGCGCGTAATGCGTCTTGTTTGTCCGCGTCCTGGCCAGCTTAAACCGTCCTGCTTCTTCCGCCGTGGCATTCAAAGCGAGGCCAGATAATACTTTCGCGCAAACCCGCCGGTAATGCATCCGTTTCGCGAGTAACAACGGCCTAGCATTTTTGTTGCGCGCTGAAAACGCGGTTAATACGGACGGCTTGCCGGAAGATTAAAATTTCATTCATCGCGGTGAAGGAGGGGGAAAGGCCGCCTCATAATTTCGGTTTATATTTTACAGGTGCATATTTTATTTTCGGCTCGCGCATGCGCAGCTGCCGATAATAGAAGGATACCTTTGCTTGACCGCAGCGCAGTTTATTCCCGCGATTTTAACTCGCGCAATGTTACGGGTTTCTTTGAAATCGACACAGGCCCACGTATCCATTAATCGTAGAAATGACTCCTCTAGAACATTATTCTCATTACTGTGTATATTATAAGAGTTAAAGCAGCGCTTATATTCTCAACGATCGTAGAATCGATTACACAGCGACAACCTATGGAAAATCGAGAAGAAGACATTCGATGATTTTCCACCATAGGTCTCTACCCGCTTATACATTCGTTCACCTATACACTTATCCAAGAATTTTTCGACAGCGAGCATACAACTTCGTATACGCAACCTATACCACCCACGTTCCTCCCGATGCGAAACACGAGGAGCATAAAATCAGGATCAGCGAGGCGCGGCTCCGGGCGAAGTTCAGCCCTGGCGGAAAGTTAAGCCCTATTCGAATTATCGCGAAATTACCTTAGTTTACCGTAGTCGGGCCCGTGGCGCTGGCCGTTCGATCGGCGGGGGAATAAAAGAAAGGGGGGAGGGGGGGGAGGAAAAACGAGGAGGCGGCGGGCAAAAGGGGGCCGGCGCAAACACGGCGCACGTAGCGGAAGTGCCGCGAGCGACGAGAGCAATTTCCCCTTACGACGAATCGGGGATTCAGGGAGGGCAGAGGAAGATACGCGTCGGGGCTCTGTGCGTGCTGCTCGAAGCGGCGCGCTCTACGGGGCCAAATTTCGATCCCCCTGGGTGAAATAGCGGCGCCCGGTAAGCGGCGGCGCGCCCTCGAGCAGATAAAACTTGCCTTGGGGGGTGGGGTGGGGGGCGATACATCTCCGACAATTACCGTGGCAACGAGGAGAATCCCGAAGTTTCCTCATAAATCCGCGATATTTTTATGTGCGAAACTTTCCACGGAGCCTCGTACGCGCGACCTATAATATCCGTAAGAGCTACGTGGAAGTACAGGGAGGAGGACCATCCCCCGCCGATTTACGAGCCGCCCTTCCTCTACCTCCGCTGACCCTGTCTGCCCCCCCCCTCCTCCCCCTTACCTCTGGAACTTGTTCGAGTGATCGAGCTTTCGAGGGCTTTGCCAACCTGCCTGCCCTCCCCGTGCTCCTCGTATATCCGGACGTCCGCTGGCCGCCCCGGAAAGGTCGCAGGCGTGTAATCCACGCTCGCCGAAAACCGTCGCGGGAATTCGATCGGCGATATTGTACCCCACCGCGAGCTGCTTTCTTTTTTCCACACCGAGTTTCCTAGGCGGATCAAAGCAGTGCGCGTCTCATAAAGGGATTCGTTTGTCGATCAGTGTTTTTGGGATCGGTTCTCTTACTTTGAGGTTTCGAATTCGGTTCTCGCTACGATTATCGTTAACGATTACCTAGACGCGGAATTGCGGGTGGGTGATTCACGATCTTAGTCTTTTTTCTTGGCGTATTTAATCCTGTATTTATTCATGTTTCGCGATGGGATTGTATATACCGCTGGTGTATATCCAACGTTTCATCCAACGCGGGTAACTTTGGTACCTTTCAGCGGAGGATAATCCGAGTCGTCCTCGCGATGGAGCCGCGCTTCGATCGACGGGCGAGCCAGAGGCCTCGCTCGACGCGGCGCTTTTCGACTTCTTGGCCGTTTCCTTAACGCGATAACACCTCGTACGCCTCGCCAAAGGGGTTTGCTCCGGATCCTTATCTTCCAGGCAACCGTGCCAACCTTATCGCCCGTCGACGGGCTTAAGTCTGAGAAAGAGGCTCGTGGATAAGCCTCGTGGATAGACCGCGGTCATTAAAATTCAGGGGAGAGGCGAGAGTTGGCGGAGGCGAGGAGGGGCGGCTTAACTCCGCAGCGTTTTTTTTTTCCAGTCGACCCCTCGTCGGTCGAGAGGAACGAAGGGCGGAAGCAGGGGATAAAACACCGGGGGAGACTTCGCCCCGAGGCGTGCAGGGTAGATGTATCGTGATTTACGAACAAACTTGCCGAGCGCCTCGTACCGACGGCCGTCTGTTCGATATCAATTTCCTATCCGCCTCTCGAGTTGTGTTTAGGAATCGCAACCTGGCGAGCCTATTAGCACGATTGGTTTCACGATTTGTTTGACGTATCGAGGACCCTTGGTGCTGATGCTGGGTGCGTGAAAAAAATTCGCTCGGTTCTTATCCGTTTTTTTATATTTATGATTTATTTATATTTTTATGAATATACGTTATACATATGATTCTCGGTTTTGTTTAATTCTTAAAATTTAATAAGCTTAATTAACTGGGCGACGTACTAGTGACTAAAGACTTTTTCATACGCAATGTCGTTCTGTCGACTGCAATCCTTAGTGCAATGAAATCAGATGGAGAATTTGTAAATTATTAAGAAGTGTGAGAATTAACTGTTCGTTAATGACCAATATAATTCGCGCGAAGTTGTCTTTATCCGTTTATTATTGATTGATTCATTTGTTCGATTGCATCGGTACGCGTTGGTAACTGTGTCTGGAAAAATGGTGTTAAATGAGTACACTAGAGTAGAGTACTCGAGTTTCTTTAATTTATCTTATTAGACTCGCGACTATATTAATAAACAACTGTGAGAAGAGTGATTTAAAGAATTACGAGAGAAATTTGCAGAGTGTCTTAAATCCTTTCTCGGCGATGATTCGACAGGAATGGATAACAAGCCGAGATCCTACATACGGAATATTCCACGAGACGATAAAAAGGAGAGTCGAGCGGGAATATTTAGCGAGGAAATGTAGACGTCAAGGAGAACATTCACCTTGTTTTAAAAGTCAATTATTCCAGAATCTTACTTCCACCAATGTCGAAAGGAATTCCTCCTTCTTCCACTGGCTATTTCTACTTACAAATCGTAGAGCAGTCCAATAACTTTGACGTGCCAATATTTACCTTAAATTACGTCCTTAAAAACACTAATCCTCGAATATTACACCAATCTTCTATAGCCAAAACTACACGCACAAATGACAGCCCTCCAAACCTCAGAAAACCAAGATTAACTCGATCACTAATCAAACCAGACCAAATGAAAACAATCACCAAACAGAATCCTCAGCAGTCACCTCGGAAAACCTAACACCCTAACTTCCACGCAAGCCAATAAAATATCTCCATACCATTAGCCACAATACCAAGTCTTCCAACCACTCTGCACAGGTCGCGGCACCGCAGCGGAGGCTCCGAGAGGAATTAGTCGGAAGACGTCGGAAGAGCCTCCGGGAAAAAAAGGAAAACTGGCGGTACTGTTGCTCGTTTGATCGCCCATTAAAGCGGGTCGGAGGCTCGGAGCCTCCAGGAAATTACGTAAAATTGAAAGGACGCCTCCTCCTGCGTACCCTCCGTCGGGGTATGAAAAGAATCCCCTCGCGGAGGTGGGGGCGCAGGAGGAGGGCTGACGCCGGCTGATTGGCCCGTTTGCGAAGGCACGAATCACTCGATGACCCTCGGGCAGAATTCGATTCCTCCGTTGGATGCGCAACGACGTGCCCGCGAGGCAGGGTTCCGCGAGGTTTGAACTGGGCGCTGAGTAAATCGTGTGATTTGATGGAATTTCCTCGATAATTGCCGAGCACGAGGCGCACGCGGTGCGTCGCCGTGTGTTCATTAATTATACAAATAGAGCGCGGATCGATCGGAGTCGGAGGAAGCGATTGCCTCGTCGTTCGATTCGTTCGGATCGTCCGATCGTCACGGTTGGCTCAATTCCTCGCGACGCTCGCGATGGTGATGAACTCCGTTTCTTTGCCCAGCGCTTTCTAAGGCAAAGCGGTTTATAAGCACGACGCGTGCTCCATGCGAGTACTGGAGTTATATAATTATATCGTAGAGTCAGATTAAACGGCAACGAATATTGTATTTCGCATTCAAGAACCTTGTGTATTAAAGAGCTATGATAGTGGATAGCGGCTCGAACTTCTACACGGACGACTTGGGTTTGAATCCTCGTCCATCACCCCTGGTTTTTTCATGTGATACGTATATCGTAGCTCTGGTGGTTCAAAACCCACCTTAAACAGTAGATTCTAGACCAAATGACCTTAGCAGTCGGTGCCCAAAATTTAAAAAAAAACTTTTTTTAATTAAAAAAAAATGTGTATTATAGTAGTCAAGTACCATTATGTAGTATAAACTACATGGGGGCTAGAATAACTTTACTCGGAGCGTAGATAAAATCTCGACTCTCAAAAAAATCGTGTACCTCCACTAGCAACTCGTATGATCCCAGACTAAAGCGCGAATCCTTTTGAAGGCCGAAGGGCGGAAGGAAAGGCGGGAAGTTCCGTCGAAGAACGATTTCGGTTTGGTGTCAGCGGCCGATTAACACTGCCGGTTTTAAGCGGATCTGTAGATAAACTCGGCTAGAATATCCGCGCAGCAGCTTATTTGTATGTAAATGTCGAGCCACCGGTAGGATCCATTGCGCACCAGCAGCGCACGATGCTGGCACCCCGTGGAAAGCCTCGCCGGGTAACATCCGAGTTCGTTTAATACAATCGCGCTAGTTTACTGCCATTACCGTTTCCATCTAGCTGCAATTAATGCGCTAACGATTATCACGGCTGATCCAATACGACGTTCGTGATCGAGTGTAATCCGACCGCGGGACCTTGATGCGCAAGACGTTTCTCGTTCTTCCCATCGATTATCACTCGATTAAAACAAGCGCGAGAAATATATTTTTAACGATTTATTGCGAGTATCGTGTATCCTTTATGCGTCATCACTATGCGTGATCTCATATTCCGATGTAATTAATATATGATTTACAGTTCATTTGCAATCAACGATGTTATTTATATATATATAAAATTTACAGTTCATTTAAATCAATTCATCGAAATTCGCAGGATCGTTCGAAATTCAAATCTCATTTGAATATATAAATTCATTTAAAATATCTTTCATCCACACCGACGAGCAATACGCGTATACATACAGAGAAAAGTACGCTTGCAATTTTTTTTTTATAAGAACATAGCGGTGAGGCCTGCTACGCGCGAGTAAAGGCACGACGAGGAAGCGCGCGACGCCTCCTCGGGTAAAGGACCGGCGGGTAGGTTTCGGCCAGTACCATCGTCAAACGCCGAGACGGCCGCCCCGGTTCGACAACTCCGCAGACGGTCTTTCCAGAATCACCTTTGGCGAAGCACGGCGCGGCCGTGGAACAAGATTCGCGGCACGGATCGCGCAAACTCGGCCGCCCGGAGGCACCGAGCGAATTGTGAAAGTTTCGCGGCGCGTTAACTCCCGCCAGAGGAAGTAAGAAATGCCAATTTCCAATCCGTGTTTAACTTTTCAACCAGCCGGGCCCCGTTCGTAGGGCCGAAGGAACAAAGGGATGGGGGGGGGGGTGGAAGGTGCAAGAAGGTGGAAAAGGGTGAAAGAAGATGGAGGAGGGAGAGGGGCACGGGGAATCCGCTGTCCATAAAAGTTGCAGGGGACCGCGGGCTCTTTGCTCTTTCAGGAAGGCCCTGTCTGCGACGTGGTCAGCGCCTAGGTGAGCAATCACCTAATGCAACCCCTTGCGGGCACGTGGCCGTGAATTGGGAAAAGCGAGGAGGAGAGGAGAGACGAGATGACGGGAGAGAGGAGGAGAGGAGAGTAGATGAGAAATGTGGGAAGGAGAGGAATGGAGAGAAGATGAGGGAAGCGTAGAACGAAGAGGTGTGGAGAGGAGAAGAGAGGAGAGTACTGAAGAGGAGAGGAGAGGCTAGAAGAAGAGAGGAGAAGAGAAGCGAGCCCTCGAAAGCGCAGCCCTCAAAGATCGTCCAAGGGCGAAGGACCTTCTCGTACCGCGAGGCGTTTCATCGTCGAACTCTCGAGCGACGCGGGGCGTCGGCCTTTGGCGGGAGACAAATGGCTTTACGAGGACGGACGACGCTTTTTCATTTGCCGCTTCCTCGCTCCCGCGCGCGCGCTCCGTCGCCGGCGATGCGCGACAATGAGAGCAAATGGATTGCTTTGGAGGCATATCGATTGGCCCCGGGAATAGGCACCGCGGATATTTGACTCTCCGCGCTCTACGCTCCCGCGGTGTGCGCACCATGAAACGCGATGGTCATCGAGTCTGTGTCGCGCGGAATGTTTTAAATAACGGTCGATTATATTCTTTATTAAGTTTGACAACGGTTTTCTTTCTCGTTATGATATCTTATTATGAGATCAATGCTAGACCTGCCGGCAGTTTTTGGGACATATTTAGTTCTGCTGAATGTATCCTTAAAAACGAAAGATCGATCGATAGACTGTAACAAAATCATGGGAAATCGTGGAAAATACTCCGTCTCAAAGTTGTAGAATTTTTTCCAAGAAATGAGTGACCGGTCATTTTATGGGCTTCGATACTCCAACAGCAGCTTTAGTCGTGGATGTGGAGATAGATACTCGGAATGATCGACTACGATTTATGGATCGTGGAATGGAAGTCCTCCCGCGTAAATAAAAATACGATAGCGGCGCGTTAAAGGGTGATTTGAAAGAAAAGTTTGGCATCGAAAGATATTCCCTGCGCCGGGCATATCTTCTTTGTAGGTCGGGGAAATGGGGGAGGATGGCTACTTTACTATTCTACGATATCGAGGGTTAGAAAATTGCGCGGAGTTATCGAAGCGAGCGATGCGGGGAGAGTGTTTCCCAAAGCATTTCATAAATGTTTTACAACGAACGATTTACAGTCTAAATATTTTAATCGAACAAATCGTTTTACAAAAAAAAGAATTATGTACTCTAAATAGCTCATCATTAATATCCAATATCTAAGCAGTCGAATAGCCCGCGTACATTTACGTTCAAAACTTCTGAAAGTTTCCCATAAACGTGGATACGAAAGAGATTTAATGCGCGAGATTCTTAAAAAAAAAAACGGATTTTTTGAGTATCCAGAAAAATTCACAGCGCGAATATTTCAGTAACGATCTTCGAGCCGCGCTACCACCAACGAGTTCGTTGTTCATACACGATTATGAAGGAAAACGGCAAAAGCCAGGGCTATATAGAGGTTGGTCATAAAAAAAGTTTAAAGTGGAAGCTTGTCAGGAAAGTTTCTCCTTAATTGGATATATCTTTCGGCGGTAGTCGCAAAGTAGAGCTGTTTACACGCATGTGCAGCCATAAGGGTTTCGTGGGCGCTCTTGTTCCGCCTCGTAATAGTTATCTCGCGGCACGTAAAATATCCTCTCCCCTTGTTAGGTGACTTTAAAGTACCGCAGGTTGCAAGGGAAAGATCCGAGATCAGGTTGCCGTACCTTGCCGAGATCCAGCGATCCGGAGCGAAACAAGCTCTTTGTACCGTCGTAAGCATCGTGCTTTCTCTTCGCACACTCCACCCGGCGAATAAATTTCCCCGCATCGTCGAAATACTGTTCCTAGCCCTGGTAAGAAATATCGCAGGGCCTCGCTTGACCTCCAAAACGTCCGAAATTGAAACGAGCCGCGCGTGCACGAGGATCATAAACGTCTCTCAATCGCGCAGGAGTGGGGAGATGAAAGGCGAAGGGAAAGTGAGAGAGAATATATAATAATACAATAATAATATATAACCCTCGCTAAAAGGTACACCACTACTTTATTTCGATATGTTAAACACGGGTAAGCGGATAAGCGATATGTGCGCCCTATGAAAATGTTTCAATACGTCACACCATTCCGCGTCTATTCACAGCGGCGATTGGTTGCTCACTGCCCAATCAAACGTAGGCTCGAAGAATGTGGTTTTCCGCACGACTCATGAAGATACAAACAAAAGACCACGCCCACTTAAGTCATCTAGCCAATAATGTTTATCGACTCTTACCGCGCTATTTTCTAAAATGTACACAATTATAAATCGATAGCGCTAAAAACACGACTCTTCCAAGTTCCATCCCCGTCTACCCGCCTATTGCCCCATAAAGCCTCTTTTAATGTCCCGCCGTCTTATCGATCGGCCGATTTCTCCAAACGACGCAAACGTGGCTCGCCGTGAAGAATTTTATGGCTCGCGGGGATCCGAAAAAAACAATTTCTACGAGAACAATCTCGTGTTCCAGGGAGGGAGGTGGAGGGGGAGAGTACAGCTACACGTGTGGACGTACATTACGATGGGGGAGGGGGATAATAATAGGGCGACCATGGCGGGATAAAAGTGGAATCGTTCGAAGGACGATCGGCCTGGGGCTGAATGAGGGGAAGGAAGTCCACGTTACAGGGGTAGTCCGGGTGCATAAAATGCCCGTCGCTCTTGCGGCAAAGTGAATGTCCACGCCGGGCCGGCCGATATTTATGTAGTGTCGTGGCGTGCCATGTTTATGGTTTTTGCCCGACCCGAGGCAGGATGCAAAGAGCATCGTAAAACCGGGAGGCAGGAGGTTACCGGAGAATAAACGGCCTATGAGTAGCTAAGCGCATAAATTCGGTATGTGAGGGATGTACTCCGGCGCGTCGGCCTGGCTAACGACCCGATCGCGAAACGTTCCTCGAAGTGCCGCCAAATAGTTCCGCGAAATGCGAGTGAAATGGCGGATCTAGGACCACAGCAAGTCAACGTGAGATTCGAAGATTTGAGGATCAGAGCTGGTTCCTCGAATTTGTGGAGCTTTTATTTCCTCTCCAGGTTTTCTTGCTTCTTACTGTTTGGCACTGCTCGTTAATGGGGATTAATGTGACACTTGAATATACAGTTTCATACCTCGAGAAGTTTATAATACAGGATAAAATCGAGAATTTGAGTAGCTAGAGAATTAATATTATAGATAAACAGCTTCCTGAGCATATTTTACTACAGGTCCACGAAGAAATATCCAAGTCGTAGACGCGTAATCTCCCTTTTCCTCTCATCCTGCTCTTTCAATTTCTTCCTTACGACAGTTCTCCCATTACAAACGACTCCTAACTCCTCATCAAATTTCAAGACCGACGGCTTCGCCAATCTTTCCTCCGCCTCGCGACACTCGTATTTGCCACTCCACGCTCATGAGTAACAACGATGTCGTCTAGTTTATCTCGAAAGCTCGTTTCCTTCGCTCTTCGGGTTCGTTTGAAATCGAGGCCGGCTGGTGAATCGCGCCGGACGAAAGCGGAGAGGTCCATCGTGGCGCGTCCGTTCTCTCTCTCTCTCTCTCTCTCTCTCTCTTTCTCTCTGGTGTATTTTTTTTTTTTTTTAGGCACGGAGAAACCGTACTGGCGGAGATAAAAAAATTGTTTGTTACTTGGCACGCCGATAAATCAGGCCGTGGCGCGAGATGCAAAGAGCATCGTAAAAAGGGTGAGGCGTGCAGGGGGAGGGAACTGGAAGCGGAGAATAAACGGCCTATGGGTAACCGGGCACATAAATTCGTGCGTGCCGCGTACGTTGATGCGGGAAAGCCATTTTTCCCCTCCTCCCACCGCCACCCCCCTCCCCCCTCCTGCCCCTCGCCAGCCGACAAAACCGAAGACACACGGTGTCCCGCGATTCGACAGTATTCACCGGTGCGGAGATCGATTCGCGTTTGTGGCCACGGATCACCTGGAAAGCCAGCCGCTTAATCGCCTTTGTAAGAACTTAAATCTGCAAGCGCTGGATGATGGAAGGACGATATTGGATTTGGTGTTCGCGTCGCAAGTTGTGGCAGTATTTGATGTGAGATTGTTATGACGTTTTCCGTGAATAATCCTTCGAGATGCTTTTGAAGTTTTCTCCTATGGCACACGGACCTACGATGTATGGTTATTATTGCATGTAGGGCTTTAATTGCATCTGCCTTTAAGGAGAGGCTAAAACTTCGCTGGTATCTTGAGGCGTGCTTTAAGACATGTTTTTTAAATTTTATTGTGTTTCGTTATTTTTATTGATTTTTTTTATTGGTGTTTTTGGGTATATCGTCTTTTTGATGGTCCTTTAATTCGGTATGTATACCAAGGGGTTGGTTTCCCATGCTAATGTAATAATAATAATATCATCGGCGCATTTTATCTGGCAGATGTGAAGCGCGATTTTCATGGACGGCACGGAGGTTTATCAATTTTGCACTTGGCAGCGCCGTAAAACCGATGGGCGCCGATGAACTTTGTCCCGGACAAGCGTACAAATGGCCGGCCTCTCGGTACAGTTTATTTACCGGAAGGAAAATTTAATATTCGCCATTACCATAAAAATGTCATTTACCGCGGATAATGCGCGGTCGCAATTATTCATGGATCGTTATTTCCCCGTGGTTCACAGCGACGATCTTCGCGAGTCGCGATCCTCGGTATTTATCAAAAGCCGATACAAGGCGAGCGCGCCTTAAAGTTTCATGGATATTCGATCCATCTTCCTTCCTGCTGTTAGAAAAAAAAAAGAAAACCTGGCTCGTCTCACCTTCACGCCCTTGTCAGATACAAATATCCAAATCTTGGATCGCGTATCTTCGTTCTTCGAAGAAGACATCCACGAAGATGATCATCGCGATTCATTATTTTGGAGAATATCCAAGAATCGTATTCTTTAAGCACAGTAGACCGCGATTTACCAGTGAACGATCTAAAGTAAAGCTTATCAACTCGCAGAAAGCGTATGGATAATTCATCCATTCCTTCCTAACGACGTGCTGGATCCCACTTTCATCTTCCCCCAGACGCGACCTTGACAACCTCCAGAAATCACCTAGACGTTCCTCTTCGATGCGCGATAAGGCAGCAAAAACTGGTACCCGAAAGTGCCTCCTGGAAGTTCCGCCCGGGAACAAGTACGTATCCGTAGATCGATCCGCCTCTCGATCTTCTACCAGCCGGTGGAAACGCGCCTTATCTCGTTTCAGCCGCTTTATCGGCGCAACCTTGAGGCCCGCGACTCCGTGGAGGCGCTATCGAGGCGCTTCCTCTTCCTCGAGGCAATCTCACCGATGATCTCGATACGTCTTTATCCCCGCCGCCACTCGTGGCTCCGTTTCACTTCCTCGCTCAACAGCCGCGCGCCTTAAACAACTCTCCTCGACGGCCGGCCGGACGGAGTGCACTTGTTATTCCTTGGAGGGCAGATAATCGGAAGGCCATTTCGTCCGCGCGCCATCTTGGCCAAAGTTTACTCGTTTCGCAGCAGCCGGAATCGAAGTAAGCCGGGACGTTCATCGAACTTGGGGACTCTTGGAGAGTAATGGAGAAAATCCAATGTACCTTGGATCGAGGATGGGAGTCTGCGCCAAGTCGGACTGTACGCCCTGGCATTGTTTCGCTCCTCGCGCAGTGCCGCCACGTAGTTGGCGCTCCTCCTCTATGATCGCCGCGCCGTCCGACGTAACGATCTGCGTACAGAAGTAACTTAATGCATTAACGTCCATCATGTTTCATCGCCTTCCGACGAGCGTTGTCCGTATTCCAGATTGGATTAAATCCCCGCGATGCGATGTCGGGAACTATTGTATTATCCATTCTCTTCGCGCGCGCGCGCGCTGCGACGATCGATTATTTATGACCATTAGCGTACCCGCCTTCGTGACAACCGAAAATTCCTCCTTCCCTCTTCTCTCAGCCGAGGATATTCGTTCAATTTTACTCGTATCTTTGTTTTTTTCTTCTAAAGGGGAATTCTGTGCGGGATAGTTTGCTTTGTTATAGGCTTGTTAAGTGAATCTATGGTTCGCGTGAAATCATTGTTTTATTATGAATGATATATTGTTAGGTGATTGTGATACGTTATCGATATTAAATCAGTGTCAATGTGCGAAGAGTGTCGAGTAATAAGCAGCTCTCGATTTCGATACTCGAACCCCAGCGAAATCTGGCGCTGCGGTGGTCCAAAGTCGGTTTTTCGAATGCTCGGCTCCCCCGCGATCCGCTTCGCAAAATAAAAGATTCTCGCGCGTGCCGGGGATTAATAATCAAAGGCGCGCGGCGGTTGGCGAGGGCGAGAAATTTTCCAGGCTCCGTGCCTTCGGCATTCCCGGGCCAAGATTCGTTCCGCGTGTTCCGCGAGCATCGTACGCCTAAATGGCATTTTTGCCCCGCTGGGAAATCAGGCATTCGATGGAGCGCGTCTCCGTATGCCGTCGTTAATTCTATTTGTAGCTATTTGCCTCCTCCGCACCCCCCGGCCGACGCCCATGACCTTCCAGTTCCTCGATTCCTCCGGCCTTCGCTGATTTTCCATTCCCCGCCTTTTTCCAACCAGGCGCCTGGCATTCGAGAATCTTGACCCTCCGGCCTGCGGAACGATAAAGCCTCGCTGTACCTCTCATATTTTCACGGTAAATTGCCGCACGTGTGCTAAGCCCAAACCACTGAACGTAATTTTGTTACGTGTTCCTTTAACGCGAGCCCGTCTGGTAGACTTTATCGAGAGAAACTGGGATTTATCGAGGTGTAAAGGGATTTTTTGGTTTATTCCCTCGACCTTGGGTCTCGACTGTTAAGTCTATTTGCGGTTGTTATGTATATATAAAATGAAGTGAAGTATAGGATATTCGATGTCAGGTGGAAAATTTTTATGGTAACTGACGAAGTTATTGTTTGAAAATAATTAAAAAAATATGAAGATGCTTTTTATTTTGCCCCTTTAATTTTCTTTACTAGCTGGTGAGGTGCTTGGGAGAGGTTTCGAGCTATGGATGATTGCGATGTACATGTTTCACGAGGATAGTGATTGGTGTATAATAAAACTATTACGGTAAAATTAATGTGTGTTCTTACGTAATAATTGTATTGGCCGAATTTTCTGCATCGGAAAATACACTCTGTTGGGAGATGGTTAAGAGATCTGGAGTTGATTGCGTCCATTTGGTAAATACAGATCCTGCTGGTTTATGTATCGATCGAGATAGCCATTTGTCGGTGCGTAATGGTAATTTATTAATTTTTTTTTCGACAACGTACGTAGTTATTAAACGCATTTTACTCTCTTCGTATCGTTGGAAGATTTATCTCTTCCATTACAGCCCTCTGTACTCGCTACCCCATCGATAATTATCTCGAGTCTCCGGTTTCTCAACGAGAATTAGCCAAGCTTTCTCGCAATTGCGAAAATTAACATAAATTAGCGGTAATAAATACGCGTTATTAACTTCGAGTTAAATTTCAATCACAAAATTTCTGCTTCAATTTGAAATTTAAATTAGCAATACGGAAAGTATAAGTTTAGTAGTGATATTCCTTATTATCATCGGGGCGCAATCGTAAGCACTATCCTTGCTCTTATGTTTTAAAGCAACTGAAAATTGTGTATCGTATAACAAAAAATTAGAACAACAGGGACGTATAGAAGTAGATAAAAATCGTCTACCAATGTCGGCGCTTTCGGATTGAAAGTTAACTCGAATTATCATCATCTGCTCCGTCCTCCCTCGGGCGAAACTTTGTTTTGAACTTGATTAATCCCCGTAGAAGTTAGAGGCTCTATTCGCTTCGCTATAACAATCCTAAAATCATGGATCGTCCATCGCTAAAGAACATCGTGAAAATACAATATCTGCTTGGTCTCTATCCATCGTCGATTCAATATCTAACCATCCGCTTCGACATTCCCTTTTATAATTCCATACGGATAAATTATCTGCCAACCCTCTTAGCTTAAAAATGAATAGCGCAAGGCGTCCTAAACATCGCCATTGGTCAAGAATAAAAACCCTCACGCCAAAGACGATAACGGATCATATTTAGCAACTGTTTCAACTTGCAAGCACCCTTTTCACCAGAAAAATCCCGTAGGTCCTCCATCGTTAAAAAAAAAAAAAAAAAAAAAAAAAAAACCGTCCAGATTCCAAGGATGACACGGCCAATCATTAGTTCCATTTGCAGCAGTTTGCTTGGACTTCCTTCCGTCGACACGGACGGCCCTTCCGTTCCTCCACTCGACGTAATCCACCTTCTCCGCGGCCCTCCTCCGCTGGCTTCCCTTCCTTTCCCCCAGGCGCCACGCCTCGAGCTCTCGAAGGAGCTGAAAACCATTTCCGAAAAAGGATTCTTATCTCGGTCCAGCGTACCTCCTTCTGTTTTCATTAGACTCCATTCGGATCTTCCGAGTAAACAGCCGCGGCCCAGATATAAAACCACTTTCTTCCTCGGGATTATTGACGTATCGGCCGAAGGAAATTGAGGTGTCGGCCGCGGCGAGCGATCCTCGTATCACGTGGCTTTACCTCTTCTCGCCGCTATTATTTTCCCCGTGAAAAATTGCCGGCTGATCCTTCATCTGTTACTGACAGCTTCCTTATCGCCCCAAGAAACTCAGCCGGCCCGCGACTCGCGGACGCGTGACGTTACGAAACGATGATCGCGACCTCCGGAGGAATTTTCTTCTTCTCCCTCTCCCTTTTTGATCAATTTGCACGACCGACTGCTGGAGTTACTCTGGGACCTGCTGTTTGATACGTGGATCGTGTGTTTGTAATGAGACTGCGCCGAGGGCTGGTTCTATTGATGTTTATGAAAGTATGGAGGGATCTAGGATTACATTGATCTCTGCATCGAGGTGGTAATCAGAGTGGTGTTTAAGGTGTTGAGCTGGATTTTGAATCAAAAGGGTGAAGCATGGATATATAGGGATCGAGGTATTGATTTTTGGGATTATTCATGATGCTATACTTTAGTTCGCGCAGTGTTTTCAAGACACTGCCCGTCTATGTGCTTTTGTATATATTTGGACTGCACACACGCCTGCATCCCTTCTCGCTTACGCGTATATTCTTTTACTCAAGCCTCTAGGTTCTAAATAAGAGTTCAGACACAAAGGCGGAAATGCACTGAGACGAGTTAGGATGCAAGGTTTCCAGGAATTCTACGCATATCGCACGAAAAATCCTCCATCAAAGATGAACGAAACTTGAACTCGGGTCTTCCGTATGGAAGTTCGAGCCACTATTCACCGGACTACTGTATCTCTAGGAAGAATTTTGTGCACCCAGCCGATTCCTTTCCCCCGTCGTCTATTTCCACGCCATCCTCGGCGCTTCCGTCGCTGAGGCTGGCCTGTAAACCAACGGGAATGGGGAGTTATTATCGGAGATCGCGGGGAGGAAAAATTACGGAAATATATATCAATTAAGAGGGGTTTCCGGGAACTTTCTTCCGGGCGTGAAACTCGGTTAATACTCCCCAATGGACATTAATATAACGCTTAATCCACGCGGGGAACAAACGCTCGGCGTTTATTATTCGCACAGGGCGCGCACTGCACAAAGCTCGTTGCGGAGACACGCTCTTCCGTAACCGCAGTGTGTTTATACCACGAAGAGTTCGTCTAAGAATGAGATCTTTTTTTTTTATTTCTTAACTTATTCTCAATACTGACCACTAAAATCATTTGGCCCAGGAGCCGCTGTTTAAGGTGGCTTTAAATAGAATCTATATATGCTTTCGTTAATAAGCGTCGCACTTTGACGAAAGTTTTGCCCAAACATTCTACAAATTCTAAACTTCCCCCCGTTACGATAAGTATGCCAACATGGCTCGGCAATTCACGCCAAAGATAGAAGCGGAAGGGCTGGAATGTTTGTTAAGATCGATAGGCAGAAGTTGCCTATTTCCAACCTGGATCGTCCAAATACTTGCTCCGTAATGCGATTACGGTATCGGAGAAATATACTGATAACGTTATACCGCGCAGGCAAACATACCATTTTGAGCCCCGATCGATCGAACGTGTCGTTGACCAACTGCTCGAGTTTCACGCAATAGAGATCGCACGGATGATATCGGACTCGTCGGATCTCTTCCTCGTATAAGAATGAGAAATTAATCCTGAATTTGAAATACAAAGCCTATAAGTATACGCATTACTGTCTTGTAGTCTTTAATAAATATTATATTTAAGCCCAGTTTGAGGCTCCGTCGAATTCTATATGAATTTTGAATAGCGTTTTGTAATATTTTCGAAGGACACGTACTCCATAAATTTTTGCATCGTACACTTTTGTCGTCTCATTTCGTTTTTTCGCGAAAAAAAAAAAACGAAGAATAATTTTACGCGAGAAGTTTTCGCACTTTCTTCATAACTCCCTGGTTTATCTCTCTGAAACCCTGACGGTGTTTTTTATGAAGAGCACGTCGTAAAATTAGAGTGTAGGGGAAAAAAATACATAATTTCATTTAAAAAGTCTAATGCGAGCTTGGCGGCTTTCTCAAAAATTAAGTGTTTAATAGGCGTGGAAATCGCATAGAGTAAAAGTATAAGCCTCTTGGATTTGACTAATGTGAAGATATCTCTGCCGCATACGCTTTGCACGGACGATGAGGTTTTGCAAAAATCTGTATCCCAGCCTTCGTGAAAAAAGAAAAAAGAAAGCAGAGTGGAAAATTCACCTAGAGAAAATACTCGTCCAACGATCTGCCCACATTCTTCGCAATGCTCTCCTCCCATAAGTATATTTCCTGCTCTAAAATCCTACTTTTTATTTTATTTCGCTAGTCTAGGGCAGCCGACATTTAGTCGCATTTCTACGTCACCCACAACGAATGGCGGCCGTTACATTTATTTCAAAGCCACGTCGGTCGTCAATAACGCCCCTAGCACGGCACCCAAACGTTCCTCCAGACCCCCTTTTTTCCTTCGTAAAACTCCATTCCTCCAATAAAAAACAAAACAATTGCAAGAATATTACCACAACATATAGATATTAAGTATAATATCCACGTATAATAAACATACATACACACTCCATTTTTATCTTACATTTCAACGACACAAAATTGTACACATCGAAAAAAACACAATACTTTCATCAAATTTCATTCTATATCACTCTATTAAACATTCCAATCGCAATGATCAAGCGTCTCATAGCTTCGACAATAATTACGTCCAGGAAGGACCAAAAGTTTTACCACTGCGCGCCGTCTGCTCCCTCCAGGAATAGAAGGGCGAGAGGGCGGGCCTGCCAGAGGGACGATTAATTATGTCCCGGCTGTAACTAATCCCGCGGGACAATGGGTAGTCGCATCTTTGCGTCTTCGATAACAATGCATATTGAATTCGAGGCTCGTTCGGGTACCGCCGCGCGAACAATGCCGTGCCACCGACAGGTCAGGAGGCTTTCACCGCGGAGTTTCCCCGATTTCCTCGTTTTGCCAGGTTTCCTGGCGGCCGCAGGGTGTTTCGGGTTACGTCAGTGGGACGCGCCGAGGCGTGGCATGCCGTGCCTGTGACCGGCTCCGCGAATTCCCGGCCATGGCGCCGCCGAAATTTACATGCGCCTCCCTATAATCGACGCTGGCCCTCCCTCGGGGGGCCCTCTTCGGATCCCAAGAATTAGCCGGGCACGCGAGAGTGGCCGCTGTTTTCGGGAATATCGCGCGGCACGAAAGCAAAGGAGGCTCCCTAAGATCGTACGATTTCTCTGGAGCGAGGAATGCGAATCGTGCCAATAAGCTCTTAGGGGGATAGCCACGGAGGTAGGGAATAATGTACGTAGACGACGCGCGGGAGGATCTCAGAGATTTTCGACTTTATTCCTATATCGCGTCGCGGTTCTTGGTGGTATGGTACGCGTGCTTCCTGGGGAATGAGAAGTGTTTGGTGGGGGATACGCGCTGCAGCGGGATTTGACTGCGAGTGGTGTAATGAGTAATATGCGACGCGCTTCTTTCGATTACAAGTATAGAGGAGTAATGAAGAATTTCGTTGACGCGAATTTGTGGAACAAACGATGGTCTCTTTGATCGTGGTGATCGCGATATTAACACTATTCCTACCAGCTATTTTCCAGACAGATTTAAGTGTACTAAATGTATCCTTACAGAGAAATAGCACGAAAGAAAAATGACGATAGATCAATTTATCGATCCGTACGCTGCGAGGAAATCATGAAAAATCTCAAAAGT
Organism: Ampulex compressa; assembly: GCA_038496175.1. Taxonomy (NCBI): domain Eukaryota; kingdom Metazoa; phylum Arthropoda; class Insecta; order Hymenoptera; family Ampulicidae; genus Ampulex; species Ampulex compressa. The sequence continues at coordinate 27,087 of JBCFXI010001383.1, read as the reverse complement.
GACCGCGCCTCAAAGTTCAACGATTTTTCAAAGAAATCACTGTCCGGTCGAGGTACGAATAGTGTTAAATAGGAAATTGTGTGCCCGATCATATTTAACGCACCGTCCTTTCGCTCGCAGAAAACGATTTACCTACGTGCCAGTGCCCCTCGTGCACGCACCCGAAATTTCCACAGTTGCCTGGCCACTTTGCAGCTTTAATACTCGAGTATTATACACGCATCGTGGGATTTTGAGAAAACAGATCGAAGTAAAAACATCCAACGAACCGGGCTAATCCCGCGAGATTTCGAGAGGAGCGCATGAAAACCGATAAACAGAAATTCGGTACGGCCACTCGGACGGTCGGTTGGCCCTGCGCAAGGATCAAAGATAATCTCGGTTATCTTTCTATTAGTAAAAATCGCAAAGCCCCCTGTAGGAGCGAGCGAGTACGATCGCTCGCTTTTTCGCTCCGCGAGAGAAAGAGGCGCCAGATGAAAGGGACGTTCGGTTGACTCGGCGATATGGCCATTTGTTAAATCCGCTCTCGGAGAATTCGAGGAAGGGCCGCGCATTCGTTCGTTAATACCGCGTATGCGCTGGTGCAGAGGCGTACACCGCGTTATTAGCTCGGCTACAAGCGGGGGCTCTTGCGAGATTGAATGCATAAAGCTAATTAACCGACGATACAACAACGGGTAATCCGCCGGCTGCTCTCCCATTCCGGAGATTCGCCGGCCTCCGCGCGGACGTGGAAGGAAAATTGAGACGGGGGAGGGGGGCGGGCGAAATCGGAGAAAAACCGAGCTCTGGAGGGGAGGAGGGGGCTGTGCGCCGGGGAGAAAATTGGTAATGAAAAACGCACGATTTGAGAGCCAACGGGCGTGCTTTCGAACGAATACGCCGCGGGGTTAAAGCGGCACGATTATTCATTCCTGGAAACGGTCAGGCCGCTCGTAATCTGGATTATATTTTCCTTTGTTACGCGAGAAATCGCATTAAGGAACTATATTGCCAGAAGAACGCATAAAGCTAATTAACCGCCGGAAGCTCTCGCTCGAGAGACGCCGCGCAGAATGCATGGGAGGAAGAAAAGAAAGGAAGGGAGGGAGGGGGGGGGGTAGGACTGGTGCGAGGAACAATGCTGGGGCCAAGTGTCCTGCATTGTGACCCTCGATAATTAATTCCTTCGACCGACGGCGCTCCTACGCTCGTCCCTCCGAGCTCCGCTTTTATCGATTATTTATTCGAGCCTCTCGGGCGATCGTAAAACAACGAAGCCGCGATATACTTATGTTTCCTCTCTCGGCGCGTATTTATTCGATCTCCTTCCCGATGCAGCGAGGACGAATGGCGAATCATAAATCGGGAAGAAACCTCGCCTTCCCCGCCTCTTCGATCGCGCCGGCCGATCTCCTGGCTCTCGTCGCTGAAAAACGGAGCCTCCTTTAGCGCTGTACGTAGGCTCACAAGTTCGCGGGCCGCGATACCCTGGTCAATAATGAGGTTTCACTTAGCAGAGGGAAAATGGGTCGATGGTCATCCACGGCGCGGAGCATCCACGAGTATCGCTTCAGCTCGCCAGCTCGAATCCAAAATAAACCCGCGGAGATAGGGAGCGCGATGTCGCGTATTTCCAGACTCGCGTGTAGGTACAAACGGTTGGCGTGCGGCTGGATATAATTGCGGGCCAACTGGAAAATGATGCGAGCGGAAGTAGGGCGGCGGAAAAAAGGGTTCTCGGGCGAATCGAGGCGGAGGCACGGATACTCGATATCGAATATCTCGCAAAATCGCTGCCGGAGAACTTCGGATATTCTGGACATTCGTGTCCCTACGGTTGGCCAGCGCTGCAATCGAATGCTGCTTCGTAAAAATTGTTTTCGAACCGTTGTGTCTGCCGACTTCGAAATCGAAAGCCAGCAGCGATTGGAAGGACCGGTTGGGCGAATTGGGGATGGCGGAGTCCCGCGCGCTAATCGAAGGGCTAAACAAATTCTTGAATTTGAGGAAAATGTAATATACGTTATATCGTACTTAATACTCATCACTTAACTTACTCGAGCAATGCCCGGATCGATTGCATTATTATAATATAAGCAATTTCCCATTTCTCTTTTCACTCGACTAATTGTCCATGTCGTGTCGTCCATCGAAATTATTTATCAAAGCTACTCCTTAACACTATTCCTACCATCAGTGTTTTCTTCGAAAAATTGTCAAATTTTCAGACGCTTCTGAAATTCTTCGTGATTTTCTTGCAACGTAAGGATCGATATATAAACGTATCGACACTTTTTCTTCATCCTCTCTTTCTTGAAGGATATATTTAGTGCATTTAAACATGTCTGGAGAATAGCTGGTGGAAATAGTGTTGAATCGAGTTCCAAATATTCTCCGCTTTCCAATACGTACACGCGTGTCCCACAGAGAGAGAGAGAGAGAGACACAGCGGTGGCAGATAAACTTCGAACGCTAGCGTGTCTATCAAAGGTCTATCGTTCGTCGCATCAACATAACGGTTGAAGGACACCGTAGGACCGTTCGCATGGCGCGATGCAGCGCGAATCATCCGCGGAATTGCAAAAAATCACGGGGAAAATCTACGCGCAGGCGGGCACCGGCCTTGGTTATTTTCAGCGCAAATATCGGGCCGCTATCGGACGGGGTCCTGCCCTTGTTTGCCGACGGATATCATCGAGATCGAAGCATCGAAGTGGCGAACACGATGAGTCACGTTAGCATACAACCGCAGTGCCGTGTTCTCCATTAGATAGCACCGTGTTGTTTTAGGCCCGGCCCGAATTAAGGGCAGCCTAGGCGAGCGTGAGTCACGCCGCGTATGGATACAGGGGGTTTACTTCGATGAGAAATGTATTATCGTGCGCTGGAAGAGCCACTAAGTGGCCTGGACGTAATGCGAGCCGGCACTACTCCATTAAGCAGGCGTATCCTCGAATGCCGCCACTTTTTCCACGATCCACGACCTCGTGCGTCGTATTCCACCTCTTCCTCCAGTCACGTGCACTCGCGAAGAGGGACGACGAACTGGGGAGGCATGTATGACTGGGTCTCTATACTCCCATCCAACGGTCAACCGCTCTGACATCGGTAGAATTAACGCTATTCCTACCAACCATTTTGCAGACAGATTTAAGTGTACTCGATATATCCTTAAAAGAAGAAAGAGGGTACGAAGGAAGAATGTTGATGGATCAACTAATCGATCCGTACGCTGCGAGAAAATCGTGAAAAATCTCTGAAGTAACCGCGCCTCAAAGTTCTCGATTTTTCAAAGAATCGAGAAATTAGGCGAGCCAGAGTATAGACAATTTGGAAAAAAAAGGGAAGGCAGTGCGCGCAAAATTAGAAGATACTACACCGAATGCTGTAATCGAAATGCACGATTATTAGGACCAAAGATAACGCCAATATTAATAACCTTTGTAACCAATGCACACGGAAACCTCACCTTTGCTTATCTCGTTTCAATAAATTACATTAATGTTTTTAAATATTACACTCTTTTCCTCGAAGCGTCGACCAAACACAAACCGATATCGCATCGTTTAAATGTTCAGTCTCACAAGTACGCAAGCGTCAACGACACACGCGAAAGAAGAACGAAAAGTCCCCAGGGACCTGCATGGCGCTTAAGGTGTTGAACGACTCAAATCCAGCAGCGACCGCCCATTTGCGTTAGAGCGACAGTCTCGATCCTTCGGAACGTTTCTCACCTCGCCTCTCCGCTAAGACAGCGAGAGCGCCGAGCAATCGGGCAGGGTCACGTACTTGGATGGAAAAGGAGAATTCGGCGTTGTTGGTGCCGCTCGTGCATAATTCAAGCAGACGCCGGGTCGTTAAGGAAAAGTTTTGCCATTACAGGCACGAAATATAAAGCGTGTGCCGTCTCGGTGGCGGCCAGGGGTGAGGGGTGAGGGGCGGGGGCGTCTTCTTTAAATTGTATCGCAAATTGCCGGCCTCCCGCCGAGACGCGAAGGAGGCGAACAGGCTGTAATGGCCTGTTACGCAACGTCGAGCCGACCGACGACGACTGCAGATTCTCACTCAATTTCGCTTGACATTCGTATTTCCGTCCTGCAGAGCCGCCAGAGCCCCGTGCGCGGTCCGTGGATATCCGCACACGTGGAACGCTTATTCTTGCTCCCCCCCTCCCCCCTCACCTCTCCTCTCTGAAAGGGAAGGAGCGTTTACTCGCGTCGGTTTGTGCCACTCGACACGTGCGAGACGCACCTCGAGTCACGCTGGATGCCCGATAGCGAGGAATAAGTCACGTTGAGTCCTGCGCTCACTCGCTCAATGGTTGATTATTGAATAGCACGTGGTCTCTCGGAGCAAGTCGAAAAGAAAGATTGCTCTCAGAAATTTTTCATTAAAGGACCACGAAGTGTTTTGTATTTGGCACCAAGGAAGTTTCGCGCGGAGGACGCGTACGGTGGAAGTTGAAATGAAATGATAATATGTATGATTATGAAGATCGTTGAAGGCGTAGCTTCTAATATATAATATCGAAATGGAGCCTCCACCTCGGCGCCCAGCGGCAGACTTTCGACCGCTCGCGGTACTTGAAATATCCGCCTAATCCCGAACTGCATTCCTGAGCGCCTCGAAAGTGGCTTTCCATCTGGCGGGAGACGATTTCCACGAGTGCTCGCGCCGACTGCGTGGGCTTTTGGATGATAAATCTTCGGCCGGCGGGAATTCTGCGTGTACAATCACTTTAGAATATTACGCGCGTATTTACGGAGCTGGCGTGGGCACAATAAAGCGAGAGAGGCGGGACGGGGCGCCCACAATGGTCAGCGTCGGCCCATGCAATTCCCAGGGAATCCTACGCATCGGATTTCGGGAATTACGACGCTTCCGCCGATCGACTAGGCGTCCGGAATGCAGCGCCGACAATCGCGAAGCGCTGCCGCTGGAGAGCCACGAATGCTGCCTTAAGAAAGGCGAGGGCTGATTTGAAAGCGCACTCCGCGCTGACGCGAGGCCTTTGGCCGCGCAGACCGAGCCATTCCGAAATTGGCGTGCACAAACCCCGAATTTTAATCTGAATTTAGGATGCTGTCTCTGTAGGGATTTTCGTGCCCGGTGCTTTAATGTTGAATTAAAATGTCAGGTTGCTCGTGATTTGTTTTATATGCAAAAGCTCCTCTCTCAAAAAAAGGTGACTCTCTCAAATAAAAAATGATAATGTGCCACCTAGGGATGATATGGAATTTTGAAAGGAAGTGAAATATTGATTTCTTGTTTGTACAAAGTCTTTCGTTGAATGGCGTAATATATTAAGAACAGTGGTATAGGAAAACCTTGCATATTTCGATAAGATCTATTAAATGATGAATTTGCCGTCTAAGTCGGTTCATTATCGCGTATAACAGTTTTGGAAATATTATATCGATCATCGCACTATGCGGTTTAGAAGGAATTTTAGAAAACGACGCATCAAATTTTATTCTACATCTCTGGATCACTAAGCAGGAATGATTATAGTACGCTAAGCTACGGGCCCGCAATTATCGAATCGAATAATCGATCGTCCTTCGTCGTAGAATCTTTGTAGTCGGTGGTAAAAATAAAATGCAGCGATCGAGAATTTCTCCGGAGTTGTATCTCGGTGCTGATATTTCCGCCTGGCTCCTCGCCTTACGCCAGGCATTGTATTAAATGCATTTTCATGGGCTGCGCTAGGAGAAGAGGGGAATAAATGGAGCGTGGGTACGGGACCGTTAACGTGCGAGACTTAAATTCGTTGTCCATAATACGGTGCAATAAAATGTAATGCGAGAAGAGTAGTACGGGAAAGCGCATAACGGAGCAAGTCACAAATGTAATGCCGTTCCTTGCCGGATGAAAGTATAAACAGATGCGCTTCTTTTATTTATAGGGCCTCCGTATTACTTTCTGGTGACCCTCCGCTACGACGTTGCTAGTACCAACAGCGTAACAGCGCCGCGTCCTTTTACGAGCACCTGCTCTTCCATCGCGTACTCTAATTTCTTATCAAAAGGACATCTCCGCAGGCTCACGAAGCATATGAATCGCAAAATTCGACGAGTCTCGTCAATCCATACTCCTCCGAATACTGTACTAATCGCCTCTCCACAAAACTACAGCGCCAACCTTTTTATTCCACTATAACATATCAACGCTTGGCACGCGGGCAACGTACTTTTGCGTTTTTCGCGGTCTGTTACTGGAGTCGCGTAAAAATACGTATTTAGTAGATTTACGCTAGAGGGCGAGTATGGTATAAACACCATGGACGTTGTATACATGGTGTTCGCGTTGCTGGACAACGCTTCGTATTGTTTCTTCCCAGAAGTTTCCTTGAGAAAAGTTTTCGATTTATCGCGATTTTATCGAACGATCAAAGTGCCCGGAGATTCACGAAAAAAAAAACACCCGCTGCGCGCGTAATAAGTCCGCCGCGAAATACACACGCTTGTTAAAACTGATATGAAAAATCATTTTCCATACAGCCTTCAAAAGCTTCCCGCGATCCGTTCAAATTCTAAACTCCCCGCTATCTCCGACGTATCGCCGAACGCTTCGTAAATCTGAAAAAGGCAGCCAGTTCGGGGCGTCCACTCGGCGAACGAGGCCTTTTTGCAGCTGGGTATCGGCCGAATTGGAAGGGCACGTCGCATCGAGGATACCTCGACTTCGCTCGCCCATAATCCGACGGCAAACAGAGGGGAAAAAAGCGATAAGGTCTCCCCGGCCAGCGGCGGTTTCTATAATATTCAATACGTCTCTCGGTACAGCCGGCTATTCATCAATTCAAATCCGCAAGTTCTCTTCATTCATACAAATTCCACGCACACCCCGCAACGTCCTGTCCATACATTAATGGATGCAGCTCCCCCTTGGGGAGGGGAGGGGGAGGCCCAGGGGAGGGGATCGGCGTAAAAGGGAGCGTGGCGGTCGAGTGGCTGGGGGATGATTCCAAACGTACGGCCCGATAGGGAAATCCAGCATACGTCCGACGCTTCGCCGCGATCTTCATTTCCCATACCCTCCTCTCCCTTCCCCCCCCCCTCCCTTTTTCCAAGGGAGGAGAACGTTTCCGGGTGTTGTCCCGACCCATCCTCGAGCTTTAACATCCCACGACTTACCTGCGCCAACGGCTCGATCCGCCGACGAGGGTGCAACTAATCATTGTTGCCTCGAACGATCGGGAATATCGGGAGGCATAGTTTTTTTTCTCTTGACCTTATCGTATATGTGTATACTAGAGGAATAAATGGTTGATTTTTGTTAGATGTTGTTGAAAAAGTTACAGTTTAGTATGCAGGCTACGGCTGTTGGAAGATGAACGATTAGATGGATTAAAGGCTAGAAATCGTTAAAGGCTAGATTACGTTTTCTCCTATTATCATTATCGGAGACGTTTACGAGGAAGTCATTTTATTTTCGGCTTGTATACGAAAGGTGAGTGCGAGTTATGAAAAATACTTGTTACAGGCAGCATGCTTGGAACGTAGATAACCATTGTACAGACTATCGTCGAAAGATATTTTGCACAATGAAATGCACGCGAAGAAAGAAAGAGCCACTATAAAGTGTATGTATATAATCGTATTACAGAATGTATACTTGAAAGTGGGCATAAACCAGTCTGGATATAGTACCACTTGAAACGAAGGAGGCTGTCGAGTAGGACTCGACATGGAGCCTCGAAACCCAAACGAACGACGACCAAAACCGTGAAACCCAAAGAGAATTTCCATGAAGGAGCATCGAAACGTTCGGTTAGCGAGAAAATCGCTTTACCCCGCTCATCGATAAATATCTCCGTCGAGTTCAAACGAGAGCGCCCGGGTAGGCAATGGATAACGAAGAACGACGCCTGGGGGTGGAATTTCGCAAGGCGCGTAGACACCATGCACGTACTTTGTTACAGCGCGACGTCTTTCCACGTACTCGATGAGGCGGGCGTCTTCTCCGCCATCCGCTGCTGGAGAAACTAATCGGAAAAGGGTTTGTGTCGGTGGCTTTTTTCCAGCCCTATTTCTCTCCCACTCCCTCCCGTCTCCCTCACCCCGGCGCAATGATTATCCGACGCTTCCTCCTTCAAAGTAGGTTCCATCACTGGCTCGCTTTACCATCCCCTTTGCATATACACCTCACAGTGTGAATGTGTATATGCGTATATACATGTGTACATAATGTTCCAAAAACTCCATTTGCTTCTCGATTGGCCAGTACTCGTATATCAAGTGTTCCTTTAAGTCTTCATTCTCATGGATACAAGTCTCATAAGACAGACTACGGAAAATATCAGTCCTATATGAATTGATACGAACTCGTATAAAAACATTAGTCCCATATGAATAATGCGGGGACGAAGAGTCTAGAGGACATATTTTTAGAATACCTTGCGTATACGTATATGTACATATAAGCGTACATATGTGCGTATGTGTGTGAGTGAGTGACTCAGTTAGTCAATGCGTCAGTCAGTGTGCCAGTGAGTGAGTGAATGAGTGAGTGAATCAGTTAGTCAGTCAGTGCGTCAGTCAGTGTGTCAGTGAGTGAGTGAATGAGTGAGTGAGTCAGTTAGACAGTCAGTGCGTCAGTGAGTGAGTGAATGAGTGAGCGTGTGTGTGTGTGTGTATTTCTATATGTACTTCTCTCCAGCCATCTTCCCGACTTCCCGTCCCTCAGCCACCCCCGTCGACTTCCGTGACATCTTTGATCATGAACGTCTCCGGGGCCGTGCTATTCTCGGTACTCGGCGACCATCTAAGATTTGAATGGAGAGCCGATGCTTTTGATGTACCTTGCTTACCAGAGCGGCTACTGACCACCGTCTGCCGCCGTCTTCGGCCGACACTCCTCCGCCGATTCGACCTCTACCCCCTCCCCTGCCCTCCGCAACCGCGCTTCCGGATATCCGGGGATATTTGCTCCTCGATCTTCGGAGTATGCCCAATAGGTTCGAGCACATCGACCGTCCTTCATCTGCGACTCTGCACAGGGCCTGGTTATAACGCTATTACGCCTCTATACCGCTGTGTATTCGCATGGTCGAGTTGCTTTATTGGCGTGCACGGAGGTATTTTCGTAGCGAGTTACCTTGGCATCGTAGGAAGGAAGAGTATTGACACGCTGGAGTGGCGACAAGTGGGGAAGCGAGTTATCGCGTACTGCATTTTGCGCGTGATAATAGTCGATTTGCTTTTGGAGCTTTGCTCATAGTCCTGATGGGAGTTTTGGGAAGTATCGGGATTTTCGCGTGCCTGAATGGGAGTGATTTTTAGAACGGATTAAATCCTGGACTATCGCTATTGGGCACTGAATTATAAAACGCAAGCTAGAATTAGACTTAGAGGCTGGATATCCAAATTTGGTTCCCGATGATCGAGTTTTAGATTTTTTTAGCCGAGGGTGGACATCGCTTCGTGTACACTTTGGAATCTATTTTCTGATTCGCTAATTATTACACGGGGTAAGAATTTTTGGTTAAAGTGACTTTCTTCGCGTGATTCTCCTGTAGCCTGATATTTCAAAGCTAACTTTGATCATAACCGCCCTCTCGAAAGTCGAGGGCACAAATAAGGGAACTTTTGTTACTTCCATAGCCATGAAAACGAGGAAAATAATCAACTGCTATTCGGGATTCTTTCGATCTTTCCTCCTGTTCTTGGACCTTCCTGCGGGAGTTCAATGTCATGTCCATATAAGGTCGTCGGTGTGTTCATCGATCCGTGGAAGGACCCTATTGAATGTATAGCGAGGGGGGAAGTACTCGATACACTCTTACCTCTGCTTTGATGTCACGGTTCATCGAAGATCTATCCTTAATAACTCCGTCCATCGACTTCGACAGAGCCGCCTGAATTTACCATATTTACCTCGTGCTTTCGATCGAAGCCATTCCCAGACGTTTCCTTATTCCCCGTATCCTCAGCCCGCTACGTGCACGAATCAAGAGCAAATACGATAATACAAGGAGAACAACAAGCCCCGAACAGAGTTAAGCTCGTGGTTTTTCACGCGTCCAAGTTTCCATCGGCATTGCCAGAAGGAAAGATGATGGTACCCGCCTCGGACGAAGTTAAAATCTTGGGTGGATTTAAGTGCAGCCATTAAATTAACAGAGCCATCAACTCTGTTGGCAAGTTCATCGTAAACTGGCGCAAAGTGGAACGGGAGGGCGAGCCAATAGGAAGGGTTAGCACTGGGCAACTAAGGATTAAACGCTTAAAGGTCTTCCCTGTCATTTGATCCGTTGGAATTAAAAACTTTCCGTGGATACTTTTAATCTGACGAAGATGCCGGAATCGCCTCGAAATTACTTACGTCTCGAACCTTCCCCAAAGCCCCCTCCCCCATCCATCCCTCACCCCCTATTTGACGTTCGAGTTCACAAGTTTCGGCCGTTTGTAGCCACTTCGACGCCTGGCTCTTTAGGACGAGGGGGAGAAAAAAAAAAGGGAGGCGGAGGCGGGCATGCATTTACGCGACGCTTCTTAATCCCGCTTTTTCATCAGGATCGAGCCAAGTTTCCAGATAAAATTAGTAACGGCCGTGGACGCGCTCTCATTACAGGACCGCCGGCAGCGACTAATTTGCTAAAAGCTGTAAATCCAGGGGCGGGGATGGGACGACAAAGATCGCAATTCATATAAAAGTGGACCGTCGTAAATCGCCCTCAACGTGGATGGGAAGAGGCAGTCGGCGGCACACGAGAAAAATTAACTTTCGGGAAAAGCCTTCACTCCCATTCCAGATCTTGTTCGAGGCTATCCGTTAATGAGGAATACCGACGATTATCAAATGCACGGAAGGCTCTCGAGCATTTATCCCGACCTCCGTTTTGCGACGCAACGTGGAATCCGTTTAAGAGCTTTCCCCTCGCAGGCCAGACTTTAAGAAGAATTTACTCCGAGTTTTGAGAATTGGATTTTTGGTCGAAGCGAATAAGAGATAAATATTCTGAAACAACTAAATATCGTGTATAAAATAGCTGGTGATGATTGAATCTTCATTTCGCCATAGCCATTTCACAGCACATCGTGGTATTCGCGCGTGAGTTTTTAAATGGGGGATTAGAGTGGAAAAAAAAGGGCTATTTCATTTTCAATTTCCTTCGTTCAATTCTCAAGGGCTAATCCTTTGCCGCGAGGATTATTAGGGGAATCGAGTTCCTCGATTGGTTCGATCGTAAGTCTCGATTACTCAGTGGGATTAGCTAAAATCCCTCGGAAGAGCGCAAGAATTTTTCCTTCCCGGCCTCGGTTTACCGCGTGTCCTTTATCGTTTCGTGCTCATTCGTAAAATTGCACGTGACATCTCAAGACGACGCGACGTTGGGACGTGTGCGTCGGAACTTCCTTCGTGGCCGCAACCGCTGCTTTTTCACCTTACTGCGATTTCAACGTATACGCGACAGCGGAGTCAGAATTCTTGTCGGGCGTAGCCTTTCGCGAAATCTAATACTCCAAACCGTCCGACCACTTTTATCCCTTCGTCAGACCCGCGTTACCCCCGTCGTCCTTTTCTCTATTTTTGGCTTCTTTCTTCAGACCGCCTCGGACGTTTTCCGAGAATAGTTGGACGCGAAAGCTCCGATCGATTCGCATTTGTACTACGAGAAGGGCTACCTTCGCGCATCAAATATATAATCCTCTTCGAGATACAAATTGAGATACTTTTTAAATCGCAACACAAATCATGCTTCACATTACGAGCAACCATTGTCATCTGGACCAGCGCCAATTTCTATACTCGAACATCGAATAGAGCACAGTCTCATCCTCCTTTCGCGATTCTGATTTAACAGTTTGGCCAGCGAGGAGTCGGTTCGAGCGCAGAGCGGTGGTTCAAAGGGTTTTACATCGGCTTATCGATAGTTTCTAAATTTCGCGAGCGTCGGAAATAATTAACGGCGGGGAGAACAGCGCGTTTAGAAGTTATTACTCGGCGGCCCTTTGGCCCAGCCAAAGGGGCCGCTTTTCAGAAAACGCGAACAAGCCCGGGGAGCCTCGATCGATCCCGGGCTGCCGGCTAATCGCTCGAAAGTTTTGGCCCGGCAGATAGACGTCGAAAACATGGAAAAGCGAGAGAAAGATATAAGAAGTTTCGCCGTACTCGTTATGCGGTCTGGCTTTGCAAAGTCGAAGGCGGAAGGACCGTGGAAAGTCGCGAGTGTCCGGGAACGAAACCGAGTTACGACTCACCCCGGGGTATAACTTCGAGCTGCTTTCAGCGAACGATTCAATAACTCCCTGACAGCTCCTTCCCCGGCACTCTAATTTTCGCGCTTCCATCTTTGATAAGAACTTACAAACTCCGCGACGCAAATTTCTACTTTTATTACATCGACCGTGCGTCGAGGCCCGGCGAAAGCCCCAAGATTCCTCCCGCTTCGCTTTAATCCACCACTCGTGTCGGGATATCCTTAAGCCTAAACTCCCGTTCCTTCTCCCCTTCCTTCAAAGCGACCAAAGATATACACCTTCCCGAGAGAAAGAAAGAAAAAAACCCTTCCTCCTTCCCTCGAGCGCTCCATCGAGCACATTATTTTTCTATATATCATTATCAATATAACGTGTCTAGCACAGCTCCGTGCAGAGACCATAAATTCTCACAGCCCCCCTCCTCTCACTCCCTCACCTTCTATATCTCTCTATCTCTCTCACTCTTGACAAAGCCCGTGGATTCGACGTTCGAGAGGACAGTATAGCCTCCCTGAAGGATCTCGGTCCAGGATCGCGGCGAAATAAAGTCATAAATCCGGGGTCGCGGATAGACAAGCAGGCAAATAAGTTAACGCCGCAGTTTCGAAGGACGCGGTCCATAGACGACGGATCCTTGCGGAGGGCCGAAGAAAGAGGGAGACGGGGCGAGCGCGTCGAGGACGGAGGTGGTTGGAAGAGCGAGGGGGTCGGTCGGGGGTCACAGGATCACGAGGCATGATTTCACGGAACGGTGGTCGGGTGAGTGTCATGCCATCGGATGCCGGAGCTATGTGCTTCATGTATCATGTATGGGAGGGGGGCGGGGGGGCTGGAAAGGGAACGGAGACTGGGAAGGGCGTCTCCGTACAATGTGACGGGGAACATTCGATCCGAAAGCAGATGTCGCTTCCGAAACACGCCTCGAACTGCGTGCCCTGCATATTTACCCGTAAAAAGGATGCGGCGTCTTGCGCGGGAAGGCTGAGTGGATAAATGATTCGCAAAAAAGTCCGGATGTGTTTGCGCGGCAAGCGTCTGGCCCGCTGTCTCGCCGGGGGGAACGGGTCGCTGAACTTGGATGGGTAAATTAATTTGCTGATACTCGAGGTTAACGCGTTCGCGGCCCAGCGAGCATTTTGTCGGTTTGTGAAAAAGTGCGCGCGATTTATCTCCTTAGAACGATCGTGGTATTTTTAATTGGTCGCGTTCTTTTTCCGAGTGCTTGGGATATCGCGTTTTATTGGTTATACGCGAAGAATGCTGTGGCGTTCACCTCGATACTGATAGGTTTCCATGTCACGTTGCGTCATCGCGGAAATGAACGATAGAGCATTTAAATTCGTGAACGCGTTAAGCTGCTCGTGATTTAGACAGCGAAACTGAGTTAATATCGCATTTTGGAAGTATTTTATTTTTCCATCCTCGAACGAGTCTATGTTGGTATATTTGATATATGTATGATCTTTTATCGCTTCGTTTTGTCGTAGAATCTACTAAACGGTTGTAGCGTTGATTGATCGGAGCTTAAGCGGGTCGCGTAGATTATGCAAATCGTGGGCCAAGTAGTATCCAAGGATTTTACTCTCCGCGTTTCGAGCGGAAACGTTGAAAGAATCTGATAAACTTATCTCGGCCATTGACCCACTGTGTCGAATTTAATTTCGTTGGTTAATCGGCCTATTCGAGCCCTACATCTATGACCCGGATCTTTTTGATGTTCGGTGCCGTGGTCACGACGTATTTTCCACGTGAATTTGTGTCACCGGGGGAAAAGCATACCAGAGATAAATGATAGTAGATTATCCGGTGCTCGCATAACCATGAGTTTACCTGGCTGCTTTTTGGTATTCCCTGGGCATACCATTTTAGATGAACTTCCGCCCTAGCGTTTTCCTCCATTCCGCATAATCGATATAGGAATATCAAAAAACACGAATCTCCTCCAAAGGCCATTACAATAGGATTTCACGTATCGACCGATGGACGTTTGACTTAAGTGGGGCGAAATCTGAAATAGCACGGCGACAAAGCGGGCGTATAGCCCGAAGTTCGATCAAAACTGTCGGCCGCTAAAATTATATGGTGATAATGATATCCAGCTAACGGCAAAGTTCGGCGGAACATGATACTATTTGCATATCCGCGCGTATCGAATGTGGGAAAATATATGAGTTATTCCTATTCTGGTATTACAAAACGATTTCGAGATATAATTGAATCAGCTTGGTATAACTCTTCAATAGATTTGAAAGCGCCGCGCGATACGGCCGGGCTCTCGGACAAAAGTGTTAAATCTCCTATGAGAGAATCGCCTTTTGTCCCAATTCTGTCCGCTCATCGTGGAAAGGACTTTTATTCAGCTCCCATAATTTTCTTAAGCGGGTAATAAACGGATGGAAAATCGGAATGAAAGCAAACGGAGTTATATTTAGGAACTATCGCGGAATAGAAGTCCGGCAGAGTGGAACAACGAGTTTATCTTCAGCGAAAAACTTTGAACCCGGAGTAGAGAGGAAATTCTACTCCGCTGATGGTTCGTTAGTAATGCCGGTTTTGCAGATAGAATCGTACTTTGAGCGCGGTAGCTTCGCCGGGAACTTTTTTGTCGCGAAAAGCGGTAGTTACGGGAAACGAGCGTGTCAAAGCTCCTGCACGGCACCCTCTCGCGCATGTTTCGCTCACGCCCGGTGGAACACGCATAAAAGTTAAACAGTACGAAAATGAATTAAATTGTGCCGGGATTTGTGAAAATTTTTACGCTCCACCCCGGAAATTTATAACCCCCCAACGACGCGCGCGGCATCCGGGATATTTAATACCCACTGCTCGACGCGAGGAGTATTTCCCGATCGAATACTTTTCTAACAAACAATTCAAGTACCACGATGCGGAATATTTCTCGCGCAACCTTGGAACGGGCCTTGCCAGTAAGAATGGCGATTGGTACATGGATATTGGGCTAGCGTGGCACAGCGATATACTCAAAATGCCACGAGCTGTGGTATGAAAAGTATTTCTAAATAATTTTAAGAAGTATACAAATTTTCGGATCTTTTCCTTCTGCATGTACTTTCAATACCTCAAGACATGTTATAAGTCATTACGATAAAGCGTATACCATCAAGGACATATCAAAGAATACACAAAATCGCGGAGCAAATGAACGAAGCGCAAAAATAACAAGCTTACAAAGATATCAAAGAATCGTTTTGATCGAGTATTCGACCCCGAGCTTCGAGCCGAAACCGGTTCAGGCGGAAGCACAATAAGCAAAAGGCTTTGTCGATCGTCGATTTTTCTCTCTTTTCTAATTCGTTTGGAAAAAAATGCTCGTCCATCCATGCAGGGCCGCTTCTGCCCATCGCCGTTTGTAAAGGGAAATGGGAGGATTAACCTACGTCGGTCAAAAGTCAGTCGGTTCGGTGGTAAAATCCCGGGGAAGGCTCGCCGCCGATTGGTTTTCAGAGCCCGAATCGCCATTTGGCCGTGGTATTTTTTTTTACTCCCATCCGAAAAACGTTGAGGCGAGGTGCCGGCAAAGCCTCGTGCTCGACCCTCTCGCGCTTCGCTCACGCTCCGTGCAACACATTGACGTCAATCCCAGATGCCGCGGTGCGCGCCCAGGCTCGGCCCGAATTCCCAGGACCATCGGCCGGAGTGTGATCCGTGCGTGGGTGCGAGCAAATTCTCCCCGTGGCTCGCCCACGTGCCTCTACCCTCACGCACACGCGTGCACGCACGCAATGCCGGAGGAAAGTGCCGATGCGCGCCGATAATGCCGAGGATTTTAACCCCTTCGATGCTAGGGCTTACTATAGTCGCCCAAAGGCCTCAAGCCGGCTGCGTACGGGCTCTGTCTATAGTCGCGCGGCGTTTGAGGCTCGTCGCGTACTAATGGTGACTATAGTCGGCCAATGTTGTGCGGTGCTGTGTACTATGGACAGCCTCGGTGTCCGAGTCGCGTACTAATGGTGACTATAGTCGACCAACATCGTGTTGTTTACCATGCGTGATTACGGTCGCTTGCTTATTTTATCCATGATTTATACGTCCGTCGAAGAGGGCTATTTGATCTACATCGCTACTGATTCTTCTAGTTTCACTTACGTGCACAAGTGATTTACATTGTATTATAAGGTATTCAAGATTATACAAGCATGAAGCGTATGTTCGCATCGTAACTCACGCGTACTGTACCATTGTATTCACGATTCTACTATTTCTGTAAAAGAATTTTATTAACGGAAGGTACAGCTGTATCGAAAACGTAGAGAGAGAGCTAATTACCGGTTGAAGGAAATAAACAAATACTTGGGAGTTTTTCGATATTCGATTCGGTATTCCATCCGTATTCTCTTATCCCCGCATGCGGCACGTCGACGTCGATACCAGATACTATAACGCGCGCGGACTCCCAGCCCAGATTCCCAGGACCATCGTTCGGAGTGTGATCCGTGCATGGATGCGTGCGAATTCTCCCCGTGGCCCGCCCACGTGCTTCTCCTATCACGCACACGCGTGCACGCACGCAATGCCGGACGAGGAGTGCCGATGCGCGACGATAATGCCGGGGATTTTAAGCGGGCGCTAATTACCGACCGACAGGAGGCCCTTGGAATCTTAAATAGGTCGGCCTGCATCGTGCGAGTTATTATCCCCTTTGTCGCGGGAGCCTGGAAAAGCTCCCCCAATGGAGCCGCACTCCGGTGCGCACTTAGGGAATAATCCTGGCGGTAATGGGAGGTGGGTGAAAGGAAAAGAGCAGCGGATGCTTGCTCGCCGTGATTGATACACACGGTTGACCTCGATCGCGGTAATGGGCTATTTGAAGGAATCGCGCGTGTACTTCTAATTAATACGAGGACCCCGCTGGCACTCGACGCACGACTCGTTCGCGATGCTACCCGATTTCGAGGACAAAGAGGCCAAAGTGGCGTTTTACTCCTACGCCCGATGTACGATTTTGCGTGTGCACATTGATCGCGGAAACCGAGCGGGAACTTTTTCAAACGGCGTCCGCTCTTTAGGAGGCCCTGGAATGGTCGATTCGGCCAAGTTGGAACGATTAAAAGTAGACGTGGCAGTTTGTCCTAGCACTGGTTTGCGAATAAAGGTGGATTAAAAATTTCTCGCAGCTCGGTCAAAGTGGGATCTAAGTATGAATGGCCGTGCTTCGTTTTGGTAACGGATTGATGTACCCGCTGTTGGACGATATGGGAATTTAAATGATAATGGCAATTTGCGGTACTCCAAATATCTGGGGCCGATATCAACGTATTCGGAGCCTCAGAATCGGGCGCGTTTATTTCGCGGTTTTACCTGATTTAATTATTTATCGCAATGAAGCTACTAGTAGACGGTCGGCGATTAATTTATTCAATCTCGTATCGTCGCGGAGCCAAATACGCGAACACGGAATATTCCACCTATACAAATATTTATATTTCACATTAAATGCTAATATTTAATATCGATACTCAAAGACCATTATTTGACATTAATACCGCAAATGTCGTTATTTGCCATTAATATTTCAACGTTAGCACGCCTACATCGTTTTACACGATACAAATCATTACTGTTTTAAATTACCAAATAATTCTTCATTAATCCATAATATATCTACTTATAAAATAATTACGACAATTTTATTAACAAAGACGTACATCACAAAGACAACATCATCCAAGGAAAATGCTTATATTTTCATAAGAATCTTACATCCAATAGCCGCGTAAACCTCGGATTCATCTCACCCTCCGATCCTCGTCCTTAGTCGGTCAGTACTAATTTCAACTCTCGACAAGTTAATATATCTAAGCCGACTCGCTTGTACGCGGTACAAGCCGATTATATTGTTATAATCCACAATATATCCAAAAGACATCTTTGGCACAATGCTTGGAGGCGTAATCCCGATAAAACATTCCGACGTTTATACGATTAATATCAGTATCGAAGCCATACTCAGAGTGCAATAACGGAATATGCTAGAAATCGATCCCAGCCGATGCTCCCAAAAGGGTGCATCCAGATCGGCAGAGTCACGTTTTCTTGAGCATCGATTCGTCGCGAAAATACGTCGCAGCCGCTCGAACGTAATCCGATAATCGAGGGACTTACTTCCAGACGCGTAAAATCGAATGAAACGGACGTATACGGTCCCGAACGAAGGGATAGAACATTGGGGGGGTCCATCAATGTCATTGTGCGATTGCAGGTGGGGCGAAGTACGTGACGGCTCGTCGCACGTGCGCCGCTCGGCACATGTTCCAAAGCATCCTGTCGCATTAAAAGAATCGCCGGTGTTCCAACCCTGGGCCATTTCATCGCCGATCGATGCCAACTTTTACCCTCGATGGCCCCTTTTCGAACCGCTGGAACGCGCATTGCCGGCAAACGGGGTTTTACGCGAACATATCGTTTTGCCAGCGCGCACCCGCCGCCACTGGCTTCAAAGCCTCTGCGGGAATTAAAAATAGTTCCCCGATTGACATTTAGATTCGACAGAACTGCGTTTAATAGGAGGACTCGTCGCTTTTCGTTCGATGGGAAATTCGAGTTCTTGCGCAATTCTGCGCACTTCCGATATTCGTGTAGCTGGCTGTTGGTTGATTTCATTGCGCTTGTTTCATATTCAGAGATGGTATACGATTAGACATTTGTTTTAATACGTACGGATGATGCGGTTTGTACTCGAGGATCTAAAAGGCATTTAGTTCCGTAACGATGCGATCGGTGTACACGTCTTTATTTCCCCGGAGTACGATATGTGGTATTCGAGTATTTCTGCTTTTTCCATGCACGAGCAGGTTGAGCAACTCCGCCGGAGGCGGATCTCGAGGACCAGCCGCGCGCGGCTGCCTTTTCCGTGCTCTCGCCATTATCGCATTGTAAATCTTGCGGTATACACTTCGAAAGTTTTGTGACTCTCATCGCGGGGAATAGACGCTCGCGCGTAATAATATTACTTCCGTATAATAATGTTAAATTTGAATTTGTCCTCGCTGGTAAGCCGAAATTATGGACCCTTTTCAGGGAATGCAAACGAGACGCACCTTGAAAGGGGACCATAAACGATGCGGAAGCCCGGGTTATAGTCATGGAAATCTCACTCCGGGGGAAGGCTTTCAAATTTTTATCCCGGACGCGTTTAAGCGGGACGATACTTATGTAAACGCATTTCGCGCGCGCATCGAGAGCGCCCCGTCCTCGCGAAGGAAACCGTGCCACTGAATAAAATTAATGGAGAACAGAGAGGGGCTGGAGCCCGAAGAAAGATAATAATAAGTCACGCGATTTCGACACGGGCCAAGGTGCGATGATTAACGTGCCCCGTGAAACGTCCGAACCGAGGAGGCCCGGGGCGCGCTTTAGCATTGAAATCAAATTTAATTAAACGGGCTTTCGAGTGCGCGAGACGGGTTGACCTCCGTAAAGTAAAACCTATCGCGCGGGAAATACAATTGCTGCGCAATTCTCCCGGTAATTACGCCGGGTTTTAATTCTGTCGTGCGTTGTAAATTAGAGCGGCCCGGTTTTGCACCGACGGGACTGCGATTACGAAAAGTCGTGGGATCCCCAAGGGGGAAAACCCGCGAGGTAATTAACCGTAATACCGCGCATGCCGAAATTGGGCCTATTAATTTGGCTAACGGATACCTGCCTCGAATCCGTTAACCTCCCGCCCTGGAAACTCGTGTTCTTCCGCGTTAATTTCATCGAACGACTCGCTCTCCGTATCCCTTACTCGCGAGTCGAAAAGTCTTCTTTTCTCACGCGCGTTCCCTTATCTTCCTCGAGCTGTCGTGAACTGCGAAATTATTATTGGCGGAGACGCGCCAAATTTTTGGATACGTGGAGCTTTAAGATTTATCACCGTATACGGTGAATAGATTCAAGTATACAGATATTGATTAAGCATAATGCAGAATTCTGTGCACGCGTTTACGAACACGTATGTGCATATGGCAAGGCGCTGATAATTTATGCCTGCCTAACCTGCAATTTGAGGAAACACTTATATATAAGTGTATGTGTTTATCAGGCAAGTCGCTCATTTTTGTTGGACTGCTTAGATTCGTATATCGTACTTGAAGGATTATAGCGTGTACATCGATCCAAGAAAATGCCCGCACGCCCAAATCTCTTCGCTCCTCGCAACGGAAATATCCACGGTTTCCTAGGAGTCATTAAGAACCATGAGATAATTAACCGTGTTAGCACGCGTGGCCAAGCGAGGCCCATTAATTCGACAAACGGGCATTTTGCCCGGAACCTCCCACTTTTTGTCGCAAGGGCACCCACTGTTTTTCTTGGAATTCAGAAGAACTAAGAAGCAATTAACCGTGCTCGGATCGTTAACCTCGTCCCTTGACTTTACGTCCAAATCTTTCCCCGCTACATCGCGGTAATATCTGCTACTCCTTTTTTCTTCCAAAGACGACTGAAGTCGTGGAGAAAGTAATCGTGTCCGAGGCCAAATCCGGCTGATAAATTTGACACGGGAGTTATTATCCCCGGATCCTATTTCGTCCGCAGCTTTTTTCTTTACGAGTTCAGAATAAGTACGAGTAATTATCCGTAATAGCTCTCGCGATTAAACTGTCCCCGCTGACTTCACGGATATCTTTCTCATCGTGGATATATCTTACTTGAAGTGATTGTTATAGAGTAATTCGTATAACACAAAGCTATATTTCGTGGATGATGCTCCTCTTCTTCACTCACCCACTTTTCCCATATATTCGCATAATTCCATCACCAACCAGTATTCGATTCTCGCATTCTCGAACACTCCAAATAAACCACTCATGCCCAAATGTCTAAATTCGTCCAGCAAATCCCCAATATAAATCCAACGCAAAGTAACGATAATTCTCGATCAAAAAGGGTCCACTTTTTCGATACATTACCCAAACTTCCAGGAGCGCTCCTGAAATTGACAGCAGCCCAGTGGAAGATTAAGCCTGTTAGTAAGCGTGGCGAAATCGGAGCCATTAATTCGTCGAACCGGCAATTCGTCCGGCTCTCACTCTCCCCTCGTTTTGGGGACACCCAGGTCGCTTTTTTTTTCTCCCAGTCGTTAAGAACCGTCGTCTTCGACGAAAGGTCGGCTCGTTAGCGCCGATCGGCCGACGAGGCGTGAGGGAAAAACCTGGACGGCCAGCCAAGCTGCCAGAATGCGTTTCCGCGCCGTGGAGCGAGCATCGTCGTTTCTGGATGCTTGGCAAGCAACTCGTAGAAAGCTTTGATACGCACGAAGGATTGATTTGTTGTGACGTCACAGATCGGATGGCTGGCAAAATCGGCTTTTCCTAAAAATAGAAGAAACCCTAGTCTTGTGAACTTTCCTCTTAAGTTTTATTTCTTCTCTCTTGGTTTTCGCACAAACTGTCTTTTAATCTAGCGAGTCTGGAATCTCGAATCTTCCATATGTAAATCCAGCCATCTCTATCCACAACACCACGCTGCTTCTTATTAATTATACTCCTCGATCAATCCTCACGCGGCCTGTAAATAATTACACATCCCCATCGACATTTCTTAGTAGTTCCATCGTTTCCAACGGATACACTGCAAGCTACTCCCTGCCATCGAGAATATCTCAACTCGAGCCCTTCCTAGGATCATCTATCATTACCAATAAACCGCTAGAAGGACATCAATCATGGCGATTCCTTTTCGCCTTATCAGTGCCCCCTTACAGCTATCTCCGAGAGGTGCGAGCAGCGGAATGAAAGGCCCGTCCGCGTGTGGCGGCTGCGAAAGGAGGGAGGAAGAAAGGCCTCGGGCTCGTACGCAGCGCCTGCGAAAGCACTCGTCGAACAGGGACCCCGAAGAGTCCCCGAGACAAAGCAAACAATTAGAGGCTGGCGCCGTTAATGGGCGGGAGGGTGTCGAACGTCGCTATCCGGCATCGATCGGCGCTCCTCCTTTTTTCTTCCCTTCGCTCCCGCGAGTGCCTACGCGCCGCGGACAAGTCGGCAGACTCTCTTCCTCCTGCCAGGAACTTTTCCACCAGCGGCACATAATTCGTCCCGCTGCCAATCGCCGGGGCACATTGTTCAGGACGGCCGAGATTCTTTCGCGGGAACTTCGAAATTAATAGTTTTCCTTTTTCGAGAGGGGGGGGGGGGGGCTTGAGACAAGAGCGATGGAGACAAATGCATCCAGGCAGGAGGCTGCAGGGGGCAGAGAGGAACGTTTACAGAAATGTGAGTCGATCGGTTGAAAGCTTTCCATTTTAATGGAACAACCGGGGAGAAAATCTTGATCGATCAAAGAAACGGACGGGCGTACTTGCGCCGGTTTTTACGAGGCAGCCTCCCGCGCGAGGATATATAATCTGGAGCTAGTGAACTCTGCAGGAAACTCTTATCGGAGGATGGATGGTATAGGGGTGCTGGGTGATTTCTTTGAGGCGCAAGACGTTATTTTTATGACGCGTCAGGGAGGGAGGAGTTTTATATAATCGTGGACGCACGCTTTGTGCCCATTCTCGAGGAGGATCCTGAGGATGGAGGTGTACTGTTATTCTGGATGGTACCGTATGACGAATCGACTAACTATAATTCTGTTTGATTAATATTTAATTATATATAACTCTATTTGATTAATACTTAAATTATAATATTTAATTTGGTAATGCCAACAATTCTATTTATCGCCATCGAGTAATACATCGCCTATCTCTAATATCTCGCTCTTTGAGAGTATAGAACAACACGGAAACGGGGATTAAAGTACGTTCGACGCATCGAAATTTGTCGAAGAAACGTTTATCGAGCTTCGAGATTCGCAGCGTCATCAAGGTTTCACGAAGGCGATCCTCCGATCGTAGGGACGGATTTCTTAACCGTACTCCTCGAAGACGAGGAAAACTTCCGGCGACGGTGGTTCCTGGCGGATCTACGAGGGCGCACAGAAGTCCCGTTTCGCAGTCACCCGGTTGCGCACGTGACTGGATGTAGTTTACCCACTCGACATTCCAAACACTCAAAACTCGAGTTAATCGTCGAAGCGAGAGCGTTTGCTCAGCGACGTGCGCCACGGTGGAGCGACGCAGGGCGGCCCACGCTGGGATGGAAAGAGTCCGTGGGCTTTGGACCGGTTGAAACGAGAGGGACAGCTCCGTCGGAGCGACGAGGGCCGACCAAAGGGAGAAGGAGGGAGGGAGAGGGGAGAGAGAAAGGTTTACCATCGGCAAACTCGGCGGGCTTACGAGTTTGCTGTTTTACCAGGGGCAGAATTGGGTCGAGTTTGCTGGGCCCCACGCGCAATTCCAAAGTGGCGCCGTCACGGCGATTGTGTAAAAATTAAAGGTGGAAGGACCGAGAGCGCGGGCCGATCCCAAAGCGACTAGGTGACGGCGATTGTGTGGAAATTACTGCTGGAACTGGAGCCCCGTACGAGCCCAAAGGGACGCGGAGAAACTGAAGCCGTTTGGGCCCGAAGCAAACCTCGAGATTGCAGCGGAGTGAACAATCCGCTCTTAGAGGGGAAAAAAACTTCTCGAGAAGAGCGTTCCGCTTTTCCAGAAAGCGTATCTTTGTTGAAACGTTGCTTTCGCTCGGAGAATCGAAGGATGGTTGACGCGACGGAAAGGACGAAGCAAAAATAAAGACTGCTAAGAGCATTTAGAGGCTTCTATATCCTCGAAATTTCTATAAACCTTATTATCTCCAATTTCAATTCGGATTTTATTCTATTCTTGCTTTGAAAAACAGCGAAAATCAAGGAAACAGTCTTTACGATGATCGATACAAAAACCAAGAAAAAAACTTCAAAACGCACTAAGACGTTAAATTATATTACAACACGCGATAAAAGTTATATTTAAAAATTGTTAACAAAGGTCTGAAAATACTCTTAAATCCGATCCTTCTCTTCAATTCTTCGGAACGCGCAATGAAACACGGCAAAGCGAACGATATCGAATAAGCCCTCGAACTCAGCGCGGGCTACTAATTCCTGCCTTTTTCCCAACCTTTCCAGAAATTCGGTCGAGCACGCACGCAGCGCCGAAGGGTTATTGTCCGCTTCGATTAAAGCACGAAAACATTAACGATCGTTCGAGTGGCTCTTTTGCGCAAGCATCGAGCGCGAACGCTCTCCGGAAGATCGCTATGCTGTGGACCTAGATATCGATAGGTGCACGTCGATCCTTATCCGGCTCGATCACGCACACTTTGCAGAGGCCACTGCGGATAAAAGCGGGACGGCTAACGAATCGTTCGCACTAGTCATCGCGGCTCTGCCCGTTGAGCAAACACTCGTTTGTTCCTCCACCATTCGGGAAGAGTTTCCAGCCTGCTCCTCCAACCCTTTTTTCGAGCCCCGTGAAACGATCAAACTCCTTTGTAATACATCCTGAAGCACCGGAGAATAACGCTCCTCTAGACACCAACTGCGAGTCGAAGCGGAAGGTGACATAACTCTTTGGATCGTACTTCAAAATTGGCGATCTCATCGAAAGTTATCGGAATTAATACCGCGGAACTCTATGGAAGATCCTTGAATAACACATTACCGGATTAAATGACCGATACCTTATACCCTCAACGCGAGTTACCTTATACCTTCATCGATTTACGAAAATTACGTATAAATAATATCCGAATCTCCGCTGCCATGTGAATAACGAGTGGAACTCTGTATCCCGTTTCAATCGGGAATCGAATATCCATTACAGCGGCGGGGGCTTTGGAATTTTTCATCCTAATAGTTCGCGAATGTCGGCTGATTTTATTTTAAATTCATCCGAGGCAGCTCGTTCTCGCTCGATAGCGGGGAGCATCGTGGCCGGTCGCGGCCAATGGTAGACGGAAAAATAATTAAAATCAACCGACCTGGCGCGGCAAAGGGATATGGTGTAAGGTGCATGACGGCCAGAAGGAGCGAGAATAAATACCCACCTAACGAGCGCGGAAATTGACGGACCCGTTTGAGGGTGCTCCAGCCCCTCCCCCTCTCTTCCACCCCCGAGCAGCCCTCCTTCGGTACTTCCCCATCCGGAGGTCGGAGGTTGGGCGATACCTTTGTCCCTCGTTAAATTCCAAAGGCGGGGATATTTTGCCCCTCCAAACTCGATCTTCTGATGACATTTTCTATGCGAAGAAAAAGGAGAAAGGAAAAGGAAAGAGCGAAATAAGCCCCACTGAGAACCGTTGAAAATTCCGATTATCGGCCGTCTTCTTCGTTCCACCTCGAAGATCCCCGATGTCCTGTCGTCTAGACACTGCATTTAGGGTCATCTTTTATTGCATTGGGACGAGTTCGAGGCAGTCGATATCCGTATACGTCGAACTGTAAATTATGAAGCTCGCGAAAGAGTGGATTGATCGATCGAATATTTAGATACTATTGTATGCTCGCCAATATTTCAAGGATAAACCTTCGACGGGCCATTATGAGAAATAAGATTTTCTTGCTCCGAATTTTAGTCCCGATATTTGGATAGAAATTTGATTTATTCGTCTTCCTTTTACAATAGGGTTCCGTCTTGCAAAGCTTTGCTGTGAATAAGGAGTAATTAAAACTCGAAAAGAGTGCGAAACTCGATATTCGTGATGGTAGGTTGTTTTTTTTTTTTTTTTCTTTTACTTGAGAGTGCAAATGGAACAGCGGCAAAGTTTGATCACCCAGTTTAAAATCAGCCTGTGTACCTCGGAGACCGTTCAAGAATACCTTCGGGTTATAGCCGTTTTTATTTCCCCCCCACGTCCGGAAGCTGCGGCTGTTAATCTACCGGCAGTAAAGAAACTTTGTGTTTTATCAAACTGGGGAAGTAGCCCGCACGAAAGTGGACCAAAGTGCAAGTTCCGTTATGGGAGTTCGCGAGGGATTTTTAGAATACCGAGATAATCGTATCCCCTTCAAAAACCATTTCCCAAACAACCGCCATAATTACAGCAATATTTTTCGCCCAGGGATCCTTCGAGCTTCGATATTCGTCCGCAACTTCTGCAGTAGCCTCCAGAAGTTTACTTTCTAAGTCTATTTCTAAGGGTGCGATATGCTCCTCCTCGAACTTCCTTCGAGCGTATTTCTCGATGATCACTGCAGCCTTTAACGCGATCATTCGGGAATAACTTCTCATTGGATCTGGTTTCTTGCGTTCTACGCATATCTCGCAGGTGTTATGCTCTCTAAAATTGTTTTAGGCGAGTGGCTTAACTCGCGTCGCCTTTCGCGAATAGCTATTGCCAATCTTAGGATATGGACTTCGAAAGCAATTTCCGGTGTGCGTATTAGTGTCTTGGTTAAATTTTCGCATCCCTCGGAATCGCAGTAATCGCCCTTCCCTTCGCCTAACTTTCCTTGAACTATTCTTCAAGGGCGCGCAATTACAGCGAAGGTACTTTCCTTGCCTTCAGCCTTGCGCTTTTACTTCGAACTGTACATCGATTTCCCGAACGTAACCTTGAGTATTGCGATATTTCCAGTGTCAGAGCCAGGACAATCTATTAAAATCACGTCGTCGCAGGAATCGACATCGCTGCGGGGAATATCGGTCTGTTAGAATTACGGTGACGCAGCGGATAGAGGCTCAGACTTCCACGATGGAAGATCCGAATCCGTTACTTGGGAAAAATTGTCCACCTTACAAGACATTGTTAACACCTAAATTCCTTGCAAGTGTATAACGGTTAAAAGCAATATGGTTTCACAGAGTATATGTTACACGTGTTATTACTTTCTTTTTTTATATTTTCTTTTATTATTTTCCTCCTTTTTCTTTCTTCTTTTCTTTTATTTATTTTCTATTATCGTTTTTATATTGTGGGAACGGGAAAATAGTGCGCTGTGAAAAGACATAAATATTCCGTAGGTCATAAGAGCGTGGACCCACTGAAGAGTGTTTAGGCGACGATACAAGAGTGATATTGACAGG
>JBCFXI010001382.1:0-57404 GCA_038496175.1 Ampulex compressa | reverse complement strand
AGGTGTTTCCTTCAGCATCCGTTCATACTTCGTTCCACCATGATGTAAACTTCTTCTATCTAAATTCTTTGCGCCTTCTAATGGCGATGTTTCTAAAGAATCTTAGCTATAAATGAACTATTCGAAAAATACTTCTAATCGGCTCTTATTAACTTCCACTTTTTTCTTTCCCAGTTTAAACTTTTATATTTCTGACCATATTTCTGGTCTTATTTCGTTAGATGATCTTCCGCGAATTAATTGGCGAATCTATAAATATAGGAAATTAATTCAAGAAATAATAGAGATTAAACTACTTACAACTGGTTACAAAATTACTAAACTGGTTGAATAATTACAATTACAATATAAACGGTTTTCAAGTTCTATCGATCACTACATATTATAGAAAACGCAGATGACTCTTTTAAATATAGATACGCTGTAGTCCTAGCCGAGGACTTTCATTAATTCGAATATGAACTATGAAAAAATGTAACAGAATATTCTTCACATATAAGACGTCCTTTTCTTTATCAATATAACACATGGTTGTATCGCCTTTTTAAATGCCAGTAAATTTGTTACTCAATTGATAACTTCCATTAAGAGCGATATGCTTCTTAGATAGTATAACAACACTTCTTCCAAATGACCAAGATTTTTCTCCCAAATAATGTCACGGAAAACGTTTCTACTGTACTTAAAGACTAGTAGCCTCTAACCCCCCTTGCTGATAAATTAGATTAATCACGATACGCCTCAAGAACAGCGCGTCGGATGAAAGATTTTCCTTTTTAACAAACTATTGCACTCTAGCGTCTCCCTAAACAAAACTACAGCTTCTCCAATAATATATTAACATTTCAGTCGCAGGTTGGAATTATATTCTAAACAAAACTACCAAAAATAGGACACAAAAGCTCCTTTGACGCCTTGCTCGTAACTCAACCGTTTGAGTGCTGAAGAATTTTTTCGCAAATATGCTAAAAGCGTGAAATAAAATGCGTAATTATTTTCTTTTTTTGGAAAATAATAAAGACGGCTATAATTAACTCTAATTATTACATAAAAAGTGTTTTTTTCCAACAAAAATATTTTTTATTCTCACTTATTACAAAAGTGTTTTGCTGCACAAATTCCACTTTCTCAACAGTACCAATAACAAAGTTGCATTCGCAAATCAGTAAATCAGAATGAATCATGCCATGCCATGACAATATCTGATTTTAGTCAAAATTATACACAACAATCCAAATTTCAAAACACAACCTTCTCCTTCTTAGCAAACCGTTCCGTTAAGCCCAATTACATACTACTATTCAGACGCATCAAACTACGTCTCATTTGTATGTCAAGAGTTAAACAATCCAAATTTCAAAACACAACCTTCTCCTTCTTAGCAAACCGTTCCGTTAAGCCCAATTACATACTACTATTCAGACGCATCAAACTACGTCTCATTTGTATGTCAAGAGTTAAAGAAAAATGAAAACGATTTCTAAATCCTATATTATTAAAAACCACAATTAAACTATATTAATAAAAACCGCGATTAATACCAATACACCTGCTCTCAATTAACACGAAAACTACAGTAACAAAGCGCGCTTCTCCGTATCCTTCGCACAACACAAGAAAATCGCGATAGTGCTTCACCGCCCACAAACGGTTTAATACGTAAATCTACGTCCTCTTGGAGCACAGATAACCACGCTAAAAACGACCAAAAAGCTCAGCTTCTTTCCTCCGGCGCGAGCCGAATCTCCCTCTCGCCGATGAATTCGATCGAGCAAGGCTACACCTCTCGAGTAAGACGTCGAGGCTTCTTACGTACGCCGAAGCTGTATCTTTTGCTTTTATTTCTGAACGAGTTCGCAGAAGAGCGACGTTGCCCCGCGCGCAATCAATTTCGCAGCGGAGGGACGACGTATCCTCGGCCAGACGTCGTTCTAGACAACGTCGCAAGACGGCGTTATTAAGGAGACAAGAGCAAGTGTCGGTCGGGTGTCTTCGAAGCCGACGTAATTTATCAAGGCCACTGAACACGCGATCGAGCACACCCCTCGCATCGGATCATGCTGCTCCAGTGATCCTGAGGCATCGCTAATCTCCGATCCTTTCTGCCAAGATACGCAGCCCTTCGTACGCGCTACCTACGTTGATCGCTCATGCACTATCGGAGGGGGTGCATCCGCGAGCGCTGCTCCGTTTTAACCTGGAGGAAACCAGGACGTAGGAAGTCCACCCGATATAACAATGTCGAGAATTACCGTCCGGACGCGAGATGAATTCCCCGCGGAAATCCGCGAACAATGTCTCTCGTGGGTGAAATTAAATGAAATTCCTCGAGGAATCGAGGAATCGACGAGCAGAAATGGGGAATTGTTTTGACCGTTTCACGGGTATTAACTGCGAGGGTAATCGTATTCTGGAGTTTTTTAATGCTCAGGAATGGGCGAATTCCTCGTGGAATTCTAGGAGCGGTGTTTCGGGGTGTACGATTAACGTCGAGGAGTCGAAACAAGGATCGTCTTACCCACCACCCATGTTAATCGTGATATGAGGATGTATCTCGTGGATTTTTCTATCTTTCTACGTGGAACAAATGAATTGCCCTCGGAAATCCGTGAACAATATGTCTCCTGGTGAAATGAATGTCGACGAATTTAGGAATCGAGGAATGGACGAGCGGGCGACAGAAATGGGGAATTGTTTTGGACGTTTCACGGATATTATCAGCGACGATTATCGTTATATTCTGGACTTTTTAATATTTTGGAATGGAACATTTCCTCGTGGAATTCTACGAGCAGTGTTTCGTGAAATGTGATTAAAGTAGAGGAATTAAAAAAAGAATGGACAGACAAGAAGAATTAAGAATCGTCTTACGTTCTAGCTATGTAATTCGTGATGTGATAATGTATTAGATGTACAACTTCGCTCCCGCCAGTATTTTTTTCAGAATTGAAGACTTTATTGTAAAAAGCAGGTTACACATTTATGATTCAAAGTGTTGTCCATCGTACGCCATTACTTTCCCCATCTTTCGGGCAGCGTACGAATCCCCTAGTGAAAAAAAACCGCTACTTATCGCTAAAGCAATCTATATCTCCCGAATTTTTCTATTTTTATGGCTAAAACATATAAATTCCATGTGAAAATTCGCAAACGACATTTTCGGGGATAAAATTAATGTTGACACATCGGGAGAACTATGAGTAGACAACAAAAACTTTCAACTATCTTGGACGTTCCAAGAATGTTATACAATTAATTTACGATGCTGATAGACTCGCAGTGTCAAAGCTTGAAGTCTAATAATAATTTATGAACATGTTCAATTTAACTTCGTAAAGTAAAGGAAGAAGCATACCTATACTTGCTAATATACAACAATAATATAATTCAAATTCATTTATTATAATAACATAAATCAAACGCTGCATATAATCTGAAAATGCTTAAGGTTTGCATTATACTATGTTTCGCAAACATCGATATCAGTTTCTTTTCATTTCTGATTAATCAAGCTGAAATGCTTAACATGTGTCAACGTACCCTTTGTTCTTTTTGAATGTAGAAAAATATAGAAAGTTCGTGATTTCTTTGCGCGTATATAAATAAATAGAATAAAGACGTGCTTTCTTTTCAAATTCTTTAAAATAATTCTTCTTTTTCCTTTGTAATATCAAAGTTTTGTAAAAAATACTGTTTAATATGCGAAAGGAAAATTCTACTCTTGTTTCATTTCAAATAGTATTACATACTACACATGCATATTAATTTATAATATATACTTGTATGGTATAATATAATTGAGGTTTATTTTTAGTGAAATATTGAATGCCTAACTAACGCTTCACACAATCAAGTTACATAATTGTATTTTATTGTATACGTTCAATAATAAGCGTCTATGAAGTTGATTCCATCTTCTGTGTTGCATGATTATTTCAATTACCACGTAACACGATTATGGATAACAAAAACGATGGATTTGTTGTACTTTTCTTTGACACGTAGAACTTCAGATATTCGATGCGTGCAAGAAACCTTAAGAGCTTGGAATACAGTATTTTCTCGTTATTTGAGGTGGTACAAAATTTGCTAAACAGCGTGCATAAAAAATTATTGAAAAAAACTTTTGTTAATGATTTAATCACCAGAAAAAGATGTTGCATAAGTATCCTTTATTTCCAACTTTGATTATTAGGAATATTTTCAATGCTACTGTCACTTTTGTACCACCTTGTATATTATCAAACTTTTACACTTTTTTCTTTTCTATTCATTCGTAGATACTTTGGTAAAAATGTTGACATCAAAATGTTAGTTTGCTATAAAATGAAAATATATCACAAGTGAATGTCAGAAAGTAGAATTTAATAAATTCATCAGTAGTAGCTCTCATAAATATTACAAGACTCACAAATTATTAGCCTGTCCGTACTCCGTTGTATCTATAAAGCATAATTAATAGCAAAAATAACTGCATCCTTGTTCTTATATGAAGTAATCACGCTAATCATGAATTGGCGGCAAATCAAATGCAAAACGCACATATCCTCCCAAGCTCAATCAAATATGGAATTTTGCAATGCCAACGCTTCGTTCATATTCTACGCTAGTTCTTTAATTTATACACCGTCTTTTTTTCATTTAAAATAAGAACTTGTAAGTATAATACGCGTAATATTACAAATCAGGCATAGAAGTAACGACTTATGAATAATTATTTTTCAGTTGAAAGTGAAACCTCATCTAGAAAGAATTTCTGGGTCTTCCTAAGGCCATTCTAGATCTTCAAAAGGTCATTCTAGATCTTCTAAAGGACGTTCCTGATCTTCCGAAAGCTATTCTACATCTTCCAAAGGACATTCTAGGTCTGCCAAAAGACTTTGCTGATCTTCAACAATCCATTTCAAATCTTCCAGAAGCCATTCTAGATCTTTCAAAGAATATTCTAGATCTTCCAAAAGACATTCTAGGTCTTCCAAAAGACATTCTACGTCTTCAAAAGGGCATTCCAAATCTTTCGAAAGCCATTTTAAATGTTTCAAAGGACATTCCAGATCTTCCAAAGAACATTCTAGGTCTTCCAAAGGACATTCCTGATCTTCCAAAAGCCATTCTGGATCTTCCGAAAGCCGTTCTACACGGACACGCGGTATACAACACACAAAGGATCATCCATTCAGCTTCGTTGCCACATCGTGTCAAAATCTCCCCCGCGAAATCTTGCACCGGGGATGACTATCCGCGGTGGTGCAGCCCTCTCGTCATCGATGCACGCCAATCACCGACAGGAATGAAGAGGCGGGGGGAGGGGAGGGGTGGAAGGGGTTGCACGTCGATTGTCAACGGTGAAATTACGAGGGCGGCAAAAAAGTGGAAAAAGGAGGGAACCGTTACGGGCGAACCGCGGTGGCACTCGCATCAAACAAATGACCCTCCTCAATTTGGCACATTCAACGCGTAGCTTGTTGCGTTTCCATTCATCGTCGCGATGCCTCATCATAGCGAGTTATATACTCCTTCTATTTCCTCCTCCCGCACGCAGGTTTCTCCCCCCACCCCTTACTTCTCTCTCTCTCTCTCTCTGTCTCTTTCTCTCTCTTTCTACCACGTTGTTGTCGTGCTTTGTGACATCCGTACATTTTTCTCCCTCCCTCGGTTGTCGTACGTTAAACGTCGGAGCATGCATTTGTCTTACTTCCTCAGATTTTCGGTCGTTTGCGTCTTCGTGCAGGATGAGATGATACGTAAGAGGATAAAGGCCCGCGGGGGTAAGATTATGGGAGGTAAGAGTATGGGTTTCGATATATCCACTTACGACTGGTGACGACAAACGGTATTTGAACCGTCCATCACTAAAGGGTTACTATTATCACTAAACCGATCCGCTATTGTCCAGGCACATTTAGGCGCACTAGATAGATCCTTAAAGTAAAAGAGGACGAAAGAAAGATGTCAATGGATCAATAAATTGATTCGTATCTTGCAATGAAATCATAGAAAATTTTAGAAATACCGCTTGAAACGAAAATGACTGATCCGTTATTTCAATCCAGTAGGTTTAGTGTTGAGCCACAACTGCGAAACTCAGCAGAGTTTTCCATCGAGAAGCCCACTCGCATAAAAACACATTCCAAATGCCGCATAGAAATACATTTAAAATACCCTGGGCTTTTATTCCTGGATAAAACGTAATTCTGCGTACTTCGAGCGACCTAATAGTAAGAGCCAAGGAGGAACGAAGAGAGTCGGAACTCGCTTACGATGATCGTACACGGAGGTATTCCTTCAGCGATTATAAACGCCCCGCGGGACAGAGAGAGGCTCGTCCGGCAGCGTAGCTTTTCACGAGGTATACGTCGTGATTACGCTACGTGCAGGCGACGACGTGGAGGCGCGTGGGCTCGAAGCGTGTACCAGCGCGTACACATAGCCGCTCGTGCATGCAATCGCGCGTACGTGTACGCGCTCGCGCGTTATAATGGCGCGACGTGCATGCATTGTCGCGCACCAAAAACAGCGAGGCAAAGCACGCCACACGTCGGCCGTATTGTATACGCTTATTTAGCGTGTAAACGCTGGCGGGGTTTGCCAGAGGAGCAACAAGTGCCCACTGGGTACACCCGGTAGTTCGGTTTACATCGCATAAATACGCAGACGCGCCACAGGCGGGTACTGCACGCCGCTGAAGGGTGAAGGAGTATCCTGCAGGACGAGCGCGAGTATTTATCATGGTGTTTATCGTTCGCTGTCGAGTGCAGCTCGACATCGTGATATAGTAGACTCCCGCATAAGGCAGTTAATACGTTACGCGTTACGTGAATTCGCGTTGTAGGAAGTCGTGCTGCAGGAGAATTTTTCTGACGTAACGCGTATCGATTACAGTAGCGTTTCTCAATTTGTTAATCCGTTATTTACCACTGCCACTTTTTTGAAACGCTTGATTTTTATTTATTTCTACCTAGGCAGTGTAATTTTTGGTTTTGATCGTTGTAATTAAATGTTGTACTGACTGCTGTCAAAGTTACGAACCAAATAAAAATATTCTTTCTTTAATTAGCTCACTGCAGGAAATCGATTAATTAGTGTATTATTTAGGTTTGTACTTGGCTTTGGCATATAATGGGTTAAGTAGCTTTTTCACTCAAAATTGGGTCGCTGGGCATATTTAATGAATCGCGAGACATTCTCACGATAATATTCTTGAGATAATCATATACTGTACATCATCCGAAACTGAGCTGCACATAAATTATGCCGTATGTTATTAGCAATACTGTAGATTCGTGTTATTAAAATAAAATTCAATTTGCTCGGTATGTGTTATTTTATTTATATTATTCTAGCTCGCAAAAAAAAATCATTACTCTAAATTGGGTCGTGGCACAAAAAGCTTAAGGAACGCTGATTTAATACCAGAACTGCTGGCCACTTTCGGGACATATTTAGTACACCATATAAATTACAAAAAAGAGAGGGCGACAGGAAGTTTGTACAAATCAATAGAAATTATCTAAATACCGCATGGAAATCATGAAGAATCTCAGAAAATGCATCTTCATAAAATGTTACGATTTTTTAACACTAAACATACCAAACAAGGTCAAATGACACCTTTTGAAAATTTACTTTAAATTTGTACATTTATCGTTATTTCTGTCGGTCATTTGACTATGTATTTTTCAGCAGATTTCTAACTGAAACCTTAATTCTATGTTGCAAATTACTTCCGTTAATAACTTAAGAATTTTATACAATAAATCAACGTTTATTTCACTGGGGATAAAATAACCCGCTATGGTAAGATTAGGTATATAAAAATGCCGGTATGTTTAGTATTAAAGAAATGACTGACTAGTTCCCTAAATCTACTGTTAAAATAACATGCCTTTGAAATGCTTATTACTATACCAACTTTCATTTTCTGTTGCATCAATTATAACGGTATTTAAAAAATGTTGCATTTATATGCAGTTAATTAAAAAATAACATATTAATGAGAATAAAAAAGCATTTTATTATGTATCTATTATATGAGTAATCGCGTTATATGAAAACAGCGGTTGCGATATTTTTGGCACGTTACTAGAATACGCGTAGTAAGAACACGTGTTACTCTACTTAGTTATCGACGCTTCACAACGATTGTCCTTGTAAACCGATAAAAATTCCCCGCTGCTTCTATTTCTGGCCTAGAAATACGCCTTTAAGAAATTCAATATATATATATATCAGATTCACCATTTCTGATTGCACACGAAACTTGTATAATTCGATTTTGAGACTGTTTGACTATTCTATTAAATTTTGTGAAAAAGAGCCAATACTAATCAGATTACAATTTTTTTACAGAAACATATATCAGGTGTACCGATATGAAGTGAGCGTTTTTTGTGAAAATGAAACACCAATTTTGAATGGGAAAGTAAACAAATTTTATTCAAAATATTGACCATTGCTTTCTACACAATTTGAACACCTTTCTGGCAATTTGTGGATACCACGCCAATAGAAATGTTCATCCTTTGAAGCAAACCAATCGGACACCCAATTTTCGACTTCTTCGTAGGAATCGAAGTGCTGCTCAGCAAAAGCGTGTCCCATCGATGAAAACAAATGGTAGTCGGAAGGGGCCAAGTCTGGTGAATACGGCGAGTGAGGTAGCAGCTCCCAGCCAAGTGCTTTGATTGTATCCTGAACCGGTTTTGCTTTGCGTGAAGGTGCATTGTCGCGTAACAAAATTACTTTGCCGTGTCTTCTGGCCCATTCTGGTCGTGTTTCGATCAATGCACGGTTCAAATTGATCATTTGTTGTCTGTAGCGATTAGTATTAACAGTTTCACCAGGTTTTAGAAGCTCGTGATACACCACACCTTTCTGACACCAAACACAGAGCATTGCCTTCTTGCCGAATCGATCTGGTTTTGCAGTCGATGTTGATGATTGTCTCGGATTAACCCATGATTTTTTCAGTTTGGGATTCTTAAAATAAGTCCATTTTTCATCGCCAGTAACAATGCGATGCAAAACTGATTTTCTTTCGTGTCTTTGAAATAAAATTTCACAAGTGTTTTTTCGGTTTTCCATCTGTCTTTCATTCGATTCATGTGGCACCCATTTTCCACACTTTTGGATCTTTCCTATAGCTTTTAAACGATCAGAAATTGTTTGTTGTGCAACATGTAACATTGCTGACATTTGCTTTTGACTCAAAGTATCATCTTCATTCAATATTGCTTGCAATTCGGCGTCGTCAAACTTTTTTGGCGGTCTTCCCACGTTCTTCATTTCTCACATGAAAATCATTATCTCTGAACCGTTGAAACCATCTTTTGCATGTTGCTTATGATAGAGCATGATCACCATATGCCTCGACAAGCATTCGATGTGGCTCTGCAGCACTTTTGTTCAAATAAAAACAAAAATTAATGCTTTCCGCAAATCATCGCTTTCTGGTAAAAAATTCGACATTTTTAACACGATGAAAAAATATGATGTTGTTTGTTCAATGACTTGATGTATATTAAATATGTTTGACAGATGTCATACCAACCAAACAAAAAAAATTAAGGCCCGTTCACGACAAATGTTCCCTATCGACACATTTGTATCTTAACGCTCACTTCATACCGATACACCTGATAATATTGTTGCATTTACGTTAAATTTTATTGTAAAGTAGGGACAGACGTAATTTGTTTTTAATATGAAGTATAAGTACATATGTGGTTAAGTGAGATAAGTTTTATAGTAAAGAAGTATCAAATATTATAGAATACCTGTTATATAACACTGCTAAATTTCAAATACCTATACTTTAAAATTAAGGAAAATATGTTGCACGTTTTTAAGCGAAATAGTAACTGATTAGCTATTTTCAGAAAAAAAAAACAATTAGGTTCCTCTAGAGATTTTTCCATAAGCATGCATTAACAGTTCGTAAATGTGCTTGATTGAATAAAGAAGATCGGTGGCAAAAGGAGCAATGCTAAATATATTCGTATTGCTGGAAGAGGTCTCTCGTCCTGTTCTTGGCAACAAGCCTCGCTTTACGTCTCAAGTACCCCGTGAATGTTCGGGGAGTGTATGCTGTCCATGCCAACAGGATACTTTCATGCACCAATGGTACGCAATTCCGCTGGACAATCGCCGATTTCGATCTTCCTATTCCCGTCACAGATATCCTGACGTCACTTCCATCAAATTCCACGCAACTACGCGAATATATGCCGCCTTTGTATAGAAAATTCACAGCCGTAATAACTTGCAAAGTACTTGTCTAAAGTAATATCGGGCGAAAAGTAAAGGTTTAAATTTTGAAACAAATTTAAACAGGTTTAATGTTTAAACAATATTTTTATTTCCATATTTTTTAACACGGGGACTGCAGGCTGCTTTGCGGGCATATTTAAAATGCCTCATGTATATTAAAAAAGAAATGGAAGACAAAAAGGAAATGTGAATAGATTTGTCTAATCATCTGCATACCACAATGAAATTTCGGAAAATTTTAAAAAAATACACCGTTATACAACTATGCAAATTTTCTAAAAAATAACTGACCCGCCATTTTTACGGGTTCGTTAGTTCCACTGTAAATGGTAGTTACGATTGTGAAAAACTATCGAATTTAACAAAATAAATGATGGTTATTTATAAGAATGCGAACATTTTTCCATTCGGGATAGTAATGTGTTCTTTCTTCTGATTCTTCGAGAGTAGGATCTTTTTTTATTCTGGTAACTAAGAGCCGACATATAATCCGTTTGAGCCAAGTTTAAATTACCCTTTTCCTCCATCTGATTTTCAACAGCAGCCCTACCTTAACGGTAATCGACTTAATTTCTGCACTGATTACGAAGGTTATTTGCAGCTACTTTAAACGCCCCGTAAATGGATCCCCATCTCCCCAAACGGCCTAACTCTGTTACGTGAAATACTAAGTTTAGCCTGTGGCCTGTATTAAGTAATGAAGGCTCACTTCTATCATGAATTACAAATAAATATGGTGGGTAATAGTAAGTACATTCTTGCTAAACAGTGTGGCTTTCGTAGAGCGATATTTCAGTTTTACTCTTACTGATTATCCAATAAGATCTTAAAGATACAGTTAAATAAATGATGTACCTCATTTAATCGAGGTGATTAATAAAAATTGACGCGATAGTATATTTATCCTTAACACGTTGAACGCCACGTTCTTCTTTGTCCAATTAAAACTGGACTTTGAAGGTAATTTATAGTATATACGATGTAAAGAAACACTGAATCATAAAGGAAACAAACATTAAAAATATATTCATACCAAAAAAATAATAAAATATAAAATATATTCATACTAAAAACTTCAAATTATATTTATATTTAAATTTGTTTTCAAAATATGATATAAAATTCTGTCAATTGCCATGTCATTCGCCAAAATATTCTAAACGTAATTCAGGTAACTCTGGATACCAAGGACAATATCTAAATATTTCTTCGTCACTACTCGGCTCAGTTCCATTTACACTTTTGTGCTGCTCGATGAACATTTTAGCAATCAATAAATAAAGATGTTAACAAAAAAAGCTCGATTGAATTATGGTTCTGGCATAAATGCAGTGAGTTGCCACAAAATGATTTTCAACGACGCTGTTACTGCATTAAGCGAACGGTAAGGAATGCCTGAGCAAGTGGTCACCAAATGTTTTATTACTCTACATAAAACTGAACCACAAGGTGACCAGGTAATGGGCTGGTCAAATAACTGTAAAACTTCTGATGAGCAAACACTTGGTCAGGTAAAAATAAGTTAAAACACGGAAAAACCCTCAACTAAAGATAGTAGAAAATCACGTCACGCTGTTTACATTCTGAATCTCGGATTTGGACCCCGGGAGAAACTCCATCGATTCACGCTGAACGTTCAACGCGTTAAACCATCAAATGTGAGACCAATACCTCAATAATTGAAGTAAGTAAATAAGTCATGAATAAGTAAAATAATAATTTATATTACAGGTCCTTGCACAGAATATATATTTTTACATTTTTTAAGATCCTTAACCACTCAGCTTACAGTGCAATGCCAGAGACGTCGCATGTCCAAACTATGAATGAGTCGTATCAGAGATTTTGCAGAGCTCATCAGGTTACACGCGGCATACACTGAATTTCCTTCACCGCATTCGGACCGATTAAGTTTTTATAAACGTTATAAAGACGATGATATTCTTCAATGTTTAATGGTCGATGTCATGGCCTTGACGAGCAGTAAAACTTTTACTGCTCGTCAAGAGCACGGCATCAACTATTATTCAATTAATCAGACAAGATGATTAGGAGTATTATTTCATGTTCTTCATTATCTATTTATTTATAAATTCAAATAAAAATGTTACTAGTGTCATACTCCCAATCTCACTTGCTCGATAGTTTCTAATAACGCATGATAATCGTCATAGCGAGCACATCCTTACACTTATACTAATACTGCCTCTGATATCCTGGAGTTAAAAATTGTATTAATTTATTATTCACTCGTAAACAATAAATCTTTCTTCGATCGTTCTTAATTATTTCTTTTATACGTGTATTTACAAATCATATCACCATCTGCGATTTGCATAATTTTAAACGCTCAGCCAAACCGTGAATAGCTCAACACGTGATCGACCTTCCAGTCACTTATGACCCGCGCCATCTGTACTTAAATCGTAAGGCAAGGAATTAAAACATAATCCTCGTCCCTTTATGCCGCAAAGTTCACCACTTTCATCTACCACGACTCCTTTCAAAGTCGTATCGATACAAAGAAAAAGAAACATCATAAACATCTCAACTTCACAGAATCCTCAGGCACTAACCAATGTACTCGAAAATTCCCCTCAGCTCCGCAAGTTGACTTTCAGCGACGTCTTTTCAAAGTCGTCATTTAAACGCCCATTATCGATGAACCGCAAAGATATCCCTTAATTACCCCAAAATGGGACGAAGGTTAGTCCGTCCGGGCCGCAAAAGGAGTAGCGCGCTTGGGTAAGTTTAAATTACGTTGCGGGGAGCCAATAGCGGGTGCCGCGAATTCCCTTAATTTCTCAGGGAAGGCGGAGGCTCTCGAGGAGCCGGGCATATCCCTGAAAGTTAACTTTCTTCCTGATTGACGTTCGGTTATTGTCGCATTTGCATAACTCGGGACGCTCACTTCCCGCGTCTTTACACGTCTCGCCCCGCTGGTGCACCGCGAAGGAGGAGGAGGAGGGGGTGGCGTGAAAGAGGAAGTAACGAGAGGGGGGCGGAGGGGAGCAGAGACAGAGGGGTTGTGTAGGGGATGAGAAAAACGTCGGGAAAGAACGGGAGAAGAATGCGGGAACGGTCGACGAGCCGCGTGTCAAATCGAATTTGCCTCATTTGCCAGGAGCGGGGACTCTGCCGGCAAGAGAATCTATTAGAATAATTTTTATGAATCTAATTTGAAATTCCGGGGGAACGAAGTTACTTTACTGTCACGCTGTCAGCAGTCCTTTATTAAGTGGCCCTCCTTGCAGGCGGTCCACGGAGCCGCGACTCGCGACCTGTCGCCCATCGGAAAGGAATAATTTAAATAATTTCCCACCTAATTCCTCTGTCCAACGTCAAGGACTACCATCTAGGGTCGGCTAAGGGTAGAGCCACGGGGGACCACGTGCCAAAGGAAATTTTGACGATAACCGCCGGAAACGGCTGTTGTATTATTCAAAACACCTCGAAACTGAACGCTCATTTCAATCGGCGCACAATGATTCTGCGAAAATTGGTAAGTCTTTGTGCTCGAAAGGCGCTGCAGGTTTATGAACCGTTTATTTTGAAAGTGACCCAAGTCCATTCGTATTCCAATAGAGATATTTACCAGTTTGCGTTTCGATGAAATTAAAAATATAGGCGTAGGTTCTCGTTGTGTTATACCGCTTAAGTGTATCTAAAAGAGGTGAATTTATAATCCCTATTAAAATAATAGCGATTATTAAGCGGATAATATGTTGTTCCTGGAATGGAGTTGAGCCACTTTCAGAATTAACAACTAGATTTGTTATATCAGGCATCGTTACTCCTAGCTGCTGCTTGCTCGAAATTGTAAATATCTTTAAAAAACTGATCCTTAGGAGCAATAAGATATAGTTCAGCAATAAGATATAATTCAAGATAGATTCGTGATAGATTTTGAAAGAACCCAAGTCCATTCGACGTAATTTAAAATGCTTCAATTGAAAAAACAATACTCAATTTCATTTATATTTCTTTGACACACTTCAAAAACACAATTTATGCTATTTAGGAACTCTAACTATATAAATTACATAACAATGTACCGCTGATCTACATTTTGTGTACGCGGGTGGAATTTGAAGTCCCGGTGCTTCGGGGGTATATATAATTAGTCCATCGTTTCCTTGTATTCCGCTGCTGTTCTTATTGACGTCATGCGCGCTGGATCTGGCTGCTCGATGTACCAATGTTCCGTCATGTGTGCGCTAACGCTGACAGAAAAATAGACGTGTCTATTCCTCTCTCTCTCTCTCTCTCTCTCTCTCTCGCTCGTATTCGCGATGAACCCTTAACCCGGCAAGAAAGCCGTGGTGTGTGTATCGTTGATTGGGCGCGTGTCGCTGGATAGTAATTTTTGTCTGATCTGTTCCGTGAGCAACCACTGCTCCCAGATATGGTGGCGTTCCCAGAGATATATCAGTGCGCCGTACGAGGTTTTCGCACGGCGACTCGATGGGTGGTATCACAGGATGCGAGGACAAGATTCGAACATTGAACACTCGCGATGTAACAACAACGTGTATATTTACAGAATGAATAACAAGATCGGTTATGTATGAATCGCTTAGTGTAACGAACTTCTACGATTGATACGATTAGTGGCTACGTCTAGTCTGAAGGATCGCCTATCGAATTGTACTACAGTGTCGATTGATAGAATTTCTTGATACGATTCTTGGCTACCTCTAGTTTGAGGAATCGCCTATCGGTGTGTGCTCGCGAATTGTTTGAATAGAAATTCTTAATCGTTGGAAGAACGTTAGCTATCTAACTGGATTGAAGATGCCAGTGTGGTGGAAGGTCCCGCAAGGATAGGGCTGGTGGTCCCGTTAAGCGTTTTTCGCGTTTGTTAATTAATTTTTACCTGAGCAAGCATTTGTTGACTAGATGTTTTATAGTTACTTGGCCAGGTCGTTACCTGGATACACTTTGCTTAAGTTTTTTATAGAGTAATAAAACGTCTGGTGACCACTTGCTCAGGTTCTAATTCGTCTTATATATGTGTATATTTTTTTTTAATTACCGAAGAAACTGCGAAAACGTATGTAGCTAAAATTATCGTATCATCTGAATATACTCAATTGCAAAATGTTGTTTATGACAACTAACTTAATGTTGTACACGTTACTAGGATTAGTGAAAAATAATTGACAAATGGTCTTAGGCCACTTTCAACGCAAGCGGCTCATATGAACAAGTTTAAGAATACCTACTGTAATATGATATACGATGCGTTGCACTATGCTTTACTGTTGTGAGAAGCTGTGTAAATTAATTGCACGGTTATTAAACGCTTCACTACTGTACGTTATAAAAGTTTATCGTATCGCGAATAACTAGTACATCTATAGAAAAATTGTAAAGGAAGATTGCGGGATGACTGGCAATTAATTGTTACTCAGCTATAAGCATAGTGATATCAATAATAACATTGATTTCAAATCTGTGCACTCAAGAAATTATTCTAGCAACGTTAAAAGGACGTGTACATTTATCAATTTATCGATTCACATCGTGTAACTTTATGTATAAGTAAAAAATTTAACATCAGCTGAATTTAATTAATTTTAAAAACTATACAGCACATACAAAAATTATATCAGAGAACTACGGTGGTATAGTGAACAGAGACCCGGACTCTTTCCACGTGATATGTATACCGTAGTTCGAAATCCACCTTAAACAGTATATCCTAGAGCAAATGACCTTAGTGGTCCTCTGTATGGCGCTAAAAATGAATTAAAGAAAAAGAAAAACAATCTGAGACATATGAGTCAATGTTATCATCGAACATCATCGACTTCTGCTTCCAAGGCTAAGCGGATACCATTCCCACGGACATTAGCTTCCACTTCATTTCGTCTCGTACGTCTTCGATCATTTCGATATTCCTTGCACGTAATGCGAACACTAAAATGTCACCTTCCGTTAATAATCAATGCTCGTCGTGCCGCAAGCTATGCGTAAAAACGTCGGAAGTGACGTTAAGGATGAAAATACGCTTACGTCGAGGGGCTCGATTCTACGCATCACAGTGGCCAATTAGCCGTGAGATCAACTAAGTTCACTTCAACGTCATTCAAGTTCTTACGCCGTATAGAGATGTGTGCCCGTGCACGCAGCATACAAAACATTAACTTCTCATACCGCCTCTTACGCCAATCACAGTAAATTATCCAAGTGCAAGCCGAGCCACGGCGTCGGGCAAACGATACCCTTGGTCGCGAACGTTGATCGTTAGTTATAAACGTCTTGTTATCACATGTCCCTACACCGTTTTTCATCGACATTAATCTATCCTTGCGTCAGTGGAATGTATTAAACGCCTATCTATTCTGCTCTATTTGGTTATATCGCATGTACGAAATCTGTCGAACGTAAAATCGTTGGAATGAATTTAATATTGCTCTTCGCGCATAAAGATTATACACGAAACTGGAGAGTAAATCTAAAGAAGCTTCTAACATTCATGAAAATGATAATAAAAATACTGAATATATAGAGTAGAGATTTAAGGCTCTGTATTTATATTGATACCCTATAATTGTTCGCAGAGGATAAGCAATTTTATATTCGATATTTTTATTGAATATTGAATGATCGTTTTTAGATATTGCAAAGGCTGTAATCCTGCCTCGAAATTGGTTTTATATTTTGGATCTCAGACCGATTCTTCTGTGCCAGGCGTAATATATCCTGTGGAAACAACTTAGAATTCACGCGAAACCATTGAACGTACGTTATGCAGTCTTAAGATACAGACATTACAATCTAAAATACAAGTATATCTTACTCAATATATTTCGAAAAATACTGTACAAAGAAAACGGTTTTCAGGCTCTTAGTTGGAATCTCAAACAATTTCAAAGCCATCTTGGGACCGCCATCTTCAGTTTTTTGTCTTTATTTTATCCGCGTAATGAAACGCAAACTATACTTGGTCTCCGCCGATATACGTTATTCACGACATACGTACTTCACAACATACGATGTTCACGACATACATGATTCACGATACACGTTGTTCACGAAATATTGGGTTGGCAAGAAAGTAATTTCGGTTCTGTAATGTAAAATACAAACAAATAAAATCTAATCAACAATGTACTTTCCACTTTGTTCGAAGACCTTTTACCATTTTCCGCCAACTTCATAATTCCGCGCTCGTAAAACTTCCGGTCCTTATCAGCACAAAACTGAATCAGCCACGATATGAAAACCACACACACGAGTTGCGATTTGAAAACCCAAAATACTCTCTTGCCAACCCGATACATTCTTCGCAACACACGCTGTTCACAATTTAAAAGCCTTACAATAAAAAGCGGTCCATCTAACAGAGTCACGAAGCCGATTTCTCGAGGTCGTCCCGTTAATCCCCATCGATTGGCCAAGCACATCAAAGCG
Source organism: Ampulex compressa (assembly GCA_038496175.1). NCBI lineage: Eukaryota > Metazoa > Arthropoda > Insecta > Hymenoptera > Ampulicidae > Ampulex > Ampulex compressa. The sequence continues at coordinate 39,716 of JBCFXI010001382.1, read as the reverse complement.
TAACCTCGCAACGTCTCTCGCCTACTCGAGTCGCACAATCGCTAATTAAGATTGCCAAACGGCCGTCACTCGGCATTATCGGCTAGTTAACTCGGCAAATGGGGGAAAGAATTCCTCGGATGACTCAAAGCGCGCCGGGGGACATGAGGAGAGTCCGGAGAGATGGGCGGGGGAGGAGGGGGAGAAAAAGTAGTGCCCCCTTGATAAGGCCGGCGCAATAAGCGGAGCATGGAATTCCACCGGGCAGATGGAGCACCTCGACGGCCTATATTCGTGGCTTATTTTAGAACTTCACTGAGCGGAGCCAAGCGTGCAGGCGCGCACGCGTTTAATAGCGCGCCTCCGCGGGCACGCATGCACCGATTACGATTTGCTGGACATCGTTGCGTGCTATAAGTAGAGTGCGTGCACGATGCCCGCCCTACTGTCGTGACCGCGACTTTATCGGCTTTGACGATATTCACGGGGGGAGCGTACAAACTGCGCTTGCCGGTGCGCTTCACCGGGCGCCCCTCCGACGGAAGATCAGATGTTAACTATTGCCCCAGTCCACTTCGCCATTTTCGGTGCACGATAACGCCCTCGTGCGATCTGAAAACCCCACCCACCCTCCCGCCCCCTCATCCCTTCACTATTAAACACGACCGTAGATATTGTGGGAATAATAGGGGCGTGAGATATTCTCGTTCCTTGAGAAATCATTTGAGCGATCCGATGTGTGCGTCGATATGAATTCTTATATTCGGCACTCGGTGCGTGGAATTGTTGGATATAATTATTGACTATTAAGTGCGCGGTATCGGTTTTTCAAAGGAGGCTAATTAATAATCATCTGGCGCGTGAAATTATTTCGAGACAAGAATGAAATGAGAAATATGTGAGTGTGTGTATGTATGTGTGTAGTTCTGCCTGTTAAGAGTAGTTACGGTGATTACAGTCGCTTGTATTTTCTGTTATTATCTGCAAACTATTATCCGGACTTTTAATCAGGAAGATTTATATAGTGGCTGTAATCATCATTATTTTGCGTCTAGACTTCGTTCTCGTAGCACGATATTCGATGGTTTCGTTATTGAAGGCGATTGCATTGACTGCAATAACTGTATGCTACTGCAGAAATCTGTTCAACTGTTGTAAACATTTGACCCCGCTATGACTAACACTGATCGAAGTTGCCTGATTAGTTGGAAATATGTGTTAGAGTGATTTCAATTAAAATCCGCTGTTAAAGAAAGTATTTTAGTTGTATTGTATTGAAAATTAACATACGTGTATACAATTTAAAAAATCTATGGAAGCACACCGATTATTTTCCACAAGCAAGATCTAGTAAAAGCTCTTTTTTTATTTGGTCTCGGTATTATCTACTAATATTATTTTGATTAATCCCTCTTATTTTACGTACATTCCAATAGAAGTTACACTAATAATTCTCATGTAAGAATTCAAGATGTCAAAAAATACCAATCTTCAATCAGCAATTTCCATTTTGCTTAACTAAATTCCATTTAATTCACTTCGAAATGCATTAACATATATAATGCATATTCAAGATTCATTCAGTTCTATTACAAGTGCATTTGCATATTTTCACAGCCGTAGTTACGAAGGGTAAATTAAGGTAGTTTTTGGATCGTATAACGATTTCGTCCATACAACTTGGACGAACGCAAAAGGAGGAAAATAGGCAGCGCTTGAAGATCTTGGGTTTATCTTTCGGTAGACGTGGCAAAACGGGCGTCAATGGATTTATGAGAGGAGCGGAATTTTCCTGCTCGACCGGCTGCACTTTAACAGAGACGTTATCATGGTTAACGATGCACATTTTCATACGGGCTATAAATTACAGATCCTTAAACTCTCCGCCATATCTGAAATTGTGATAAGCAACAATGCTGCCCGCGATACCCATTGTCTCGACTAATCTCGTCGGTCATATACAGCATTACTCTTCCTGGAATTAATTAGCGTGCTGGTTGTACCTTCGTCGACTTAAAAATCGCGCGATCAGCGAGAGAAATTTGGAGTTCCAAACTTCTTCGCCGAAAATCTACAATTTGTCCGAAAGCATTGCGGCGCGATAGGATTTTAAGTGATGCTCGTGGTATTTGCCAAGGACAGAGAAGGCTAGAATATAAGAGCTATGAATGTAAGAGAGTGCTCGTTAAGTAGAATGTGTAAATAGAGCAGGTATATAAAAACAGATATAAATAACTCACGTGAAGACAAAGAGTGATAGAGCGACAGAGGGTAGCATAAGGTGAATAAATTGCAAGGAATTTCTATATACCATTTTGTAGTAAACCGTAGCACTGATATTTTCCATAATTCCGTGTAAATTAAATGAATTATCTTAAATAAACCAATATATTTATCATTACATGTACGATGTATTTAACATAATATGTAACCCATGGTGGCATACTACGGAAATTTCCCTCCCAGGAACTTGTTTTCTGTTCACTTTTAATTGCCGAGAGGAGCGAGAAGCTTATCAGTGAAACACGTACCAGTTAAAATACACCAATAAACGGCACATGACGGATCAGCAGCTAAAACGACCAATGTCCAGAGTGCTACTTAGCTCACTAAACATTAGGCGATCGAGAATAACGATGGCACATTCAGGGTGAATTAATCTTTCTGGGCTATACACGTCTAATTCACAGATGGATTTTTCAAAAGCGTAAGAAAGTTAACTTCGTTACAAATAGATGCTTTTTAAATGATTTTACAACCTCTAATGTGTAGTTATGTACCTTTCACATATTTGCTCGTTACGTGGAGATTTCTTCTGTTTTCGAGTATATAGGAATTCTGGCTTTCAAGAAATAAAACGATTGAAATGATACAACACAGGATTGAATAGAGTTACTTCAAGGGTTCTTCCCTTTTTACAGTTTGACCTGCATTTGGACCAAAATTTCTGTGTCACGGAACGCAGTAAAATTGGCCCACGAAGAGAAATAGTCTTAAAGCTCGTGGACTTTCCGATCTGGTAGGAGTTTTGATACAATATAAGAGCACCTAAAAACGTTTCTTTCATACTTGCAATTATATAAATACTATTGCCTATTTTTATATATATTTTTATTATGTCAACATTATTCTGTTTTTCAAAAATAATCGGACATCAGTTTGAAAACAACACCATAATTTGTCAAATACATTCCTTACATTTACCTCACGTTTATTTGCTGAATTATTCTAAGGCTGACCTACCTTCGTAGTTTAATCATGTAATGCTTGAATTTATTATATCATCGGTATGTCAATATAAAGAAAGGCAGTCACAAGATATCTTGGGACACACTTCCACTTGTTAAACACATCCCGAGGTGCGAGAATAATGAGTTCATCATGAATTTTTTTTTCTAGCCGCTTCCTATGAAGGCGGTGTAACGATCTTAGTAATTTTCGGCGATATCACAAGTGACGTGACATCAACAGCTTCTGTTGGGACATCTGTTTACGATGGCGCGACTTTTATTTTCGTGCGGGATATCCGGGTTTTTACCCGCCCTAATAAAGTGTGGGTTACCGGATGAGGGAGATACAACGTCGTTTATGTACCTTTCGCGATTCTTTACTGCAATCTCGTTACATTAACCAGCTCGAAATTGCGATATCGGAGTGAAATTTTTTCCCAAAAGAAAAAAAAAGCACTTTTGCAAATTTTCGCACAGATTGACGTTGTCAGTTTCGTTTTGGACGTCGTTGTATATGCTAGCGACAAAGTCGATGACACTGACCTTGCGTCTCCATCATAATTATATTAATTTTAGATACATTCTCTACTACAATTTTTCTACGTCCAATATCAGAATGTATTCTTCACTATTGATGCTTTGCAAAGACCATCCAACGGGAAGTAAACAAACTCTTGGTTCTTTTTCTATTTACAGCCAGCAGTAATGCATGTTTATAAAATTCCTTCGATGATCCACCACGTATTTTGAGTATAACATGAATATAAACCGTAACGTGAATTAGTTGGCACAAAAATGCATAAAATGCTTTGGCCTGCAGAGTGTTAACTTGAATAACAGTATTTTTTACTTAATAAACATGATTAGGTACATTATTTGGAGTTTTATATTGCCCGAAGACCTTCTTTTAAAAGTATCCAATGAGTCTATAGTTCGGATAGATAATGTGAAGTACGCCAAAAAACACCAAAAAATTTCAAATGTATATTTAAAAAATGAACTAGTGGAAATTATTGACATAATTTCTGTATTATTTTTGTTTGATTTTTAATATAAAGCAGCATCACAGATGCATGGCACATTGTCGGTAATAGTCGATTGGTCCCTTCTAAACATACTCCGTATTCGTTGCTTGAAATATTTCCATTATTACCTTATTGTCCTAAACAAGTGTCTATATAATGAAACGACTAAAATTTTATCGCAATGTGCAACAGAAGATTTTTCTAGCAATAATTATAAAAAAAAATCCCTAGAACTACAGTAACAGACATATTAATTTCGTACATTGATTTTCTTGTTCAACCAGAAAATGCACGGAGATTTTTTAGAAATTAATGAAATTCCATTTAAATTAAAAAACCATCAAAAACACAGTAAGATATAATCGCCATTAATACATCTTTACTCGTTTTACGGGAGGTTATACGCTACTTCCAAATGACGAGTTGAGCAGTCTTTATCGGTTAACGGATTAAATAACAAGTGCGTCCGGGCGTTCGCCTTGTATTCGGACACACACACGTCGAACAAAAGATTAGAAATTTTAATCAGCCAGCACGGCGCTGGCTCACACCCGTCCTTTGCGCGATTTGATTGGTGGAAGGCTCGTTTGCGATAAAATGCCCCGTCACATTTTAGCCTTAATTGTACGTATGTGCTCGTAAATTGCGGAGCAAAGCTCCCTGCGTTATTTCGTCGTCGCGCGCGCGCATGATGAAATAAATTTCCTCGTCGGTTACTGAATTCTTGTTAAGAAATCTTCGTTTTTCAATTATACAATTATTATTGTATATTGAATTTATTATTATCGTATATCGAAAAATGTAATTAATGCAATTTATAAAATACTTTTTACCATCGAGCTTCGTGTGTAAGGTAGAACAATATAATCAGTCACATATTGCGGAATTTGTTCAACAACTTTAAGCCGCTTTGTGGAAAATCTCATTCTTCCTTCGATACACTGTCGGCTTCAGAAAAAATAAGGCGGCGATATTCAAACTGTCCGATTTAATAAAATTTATGTCGGTATATTTAAGTGTATATTTAGTTATAATACATCAATCGAATTGTTGTTTTTTTTCTTGATTGTACACATATATGTTAACGGTAAATAATAATAAATAAACAAAGATACTCGTTCATGAAATCTAGAATAGGATAATAATACTAAAAAGAACGATCAATTGTTTGTTATTTGACTTTCTATTCTTATTAAACATGTTGTACAGCCTATATATACCCACCAATTTATAAATTTCTGATAAAGGTAAATTAATGAAGATAATGAATAATCTATCAATAAACCACAAAATTCATCATTTTATCCGTTTCAATCATATTTCAGGTTAAAAGAATTAGTGTTTTTTAACTTTCGAATTAGGCAATGCAATTTGTAATCGTAATCTAATACCTATCCAAAATTGCGTATCTATCACAACTTAGTATTTAATTAATAACATCTATTCCACTAAAAACCCAACATAGAATCGTCCAATAAACTGAAAAATGATGAGCCATAATTGTTTGAAAATGTCAATCCATATAATATAAAACAATCCAGCAGTAAACTCGTACACGCTTTACAGTAGAACGAACACAACAAAAACACAAAAGTTCAAAGATGATAATATAAGACTATCTTTTCCAAGCAACGAATAGTATAATTCTTCCCATTGCGTTTCAGTGCATGCTTCGCATCCTTTTCTGACAATCACCAAAAAAATGTCAGTTACAAACATTGCAAAACACACAGATGGGATGCTTCTTGATTGTTTGTAAAGAGAGTCAATACCATAATATTGGAATCCCACAAGTTGTATATATAATATTAAAAACTGTGACATTACTTCCTGTAGAAAAGAAACATGGAAAGAATTTTCAACCATTATGTCCTCAAAACTGTAAAATTAAGTTCAGCAAAGTTTTACGTTCATTATGCATATAAAATATGTGTAGGAAGTACGTCAATATAACGCAAGTAAAGAAACAAAAAATTGGCATTAGTAAACTTCCAGTAAAACGTGGAATCAAAAAATCCTAATATATTCGACATATGCGCGCCACTATCGCTGAAACTTGTTTTAATAATCAGCACGAGCCTTCTCACCATGCAGGTTCGTCATGAGAGCAACCGATTGGTCGAACGCAGGAGGACACCCAGTAGATATCGTGCGTGGCGCCTTGGCCTACGCACTCTGCTTGCGTAATGCTCGTAACACGGCGTGGAGCTACTCTTTGTCCGTCAAGGCAAGCTGGATTCGTGCGAGTGTCTCCTCGACCGTGTGCGTGCATTTTCGAGTCTATCTACGCTTTGGATCTCCGCTTACGTTTCGAACATTTCGTACGCAATCGGGGCCGTACCTAACCTCTCGAGTGTGCCTGCATTTTCGAAAATCAAGTTTGCCAATACGCTTACGATGTGTCTGTATGTTTTAAAAGCTATCGATATATTCGCGTGCACTTTTTTTTAGTAGATCTTTGGTAGTACTATCTTTTTTCAGTATAACTTTTCGGCCGTGTATCCTCGAAGTAGAGAAGCGTGCCATATTTTTGGTTATACGGCTGCCCACATTATCGAGTACACACGCACTCGTGCTTGCGTCGATACACGTATTTATTTTCAAGCATGCAAACGAGCGTGAGCACACATTTGTATTATTCTGTACGGTTGTGTCGTCGAGTGTACGATTAAGTTTTCGTGCAAACACACAGCGCCAATTTTGGACGCGTGATTTTGAGGATATGCCACTTTTCGAGAATCTCGTGATCTTCGTCCGTCAGCCAGAAATATTTCGCGAGAGAGAGAGAGAGAGAGAGAGAGAGAGAGAGAGACGGCACGAACAGATACGCAACGTACCGATTAACAGTTTTCTTATCGGTATTTTTAGGAAAACCGATTATTGGTGAGGAAGCAAAAAGCGGTGAGCGATAAGTTTCGCGATAAGGAGATCCAGGGATTTGACAAAAAGTCGTTTCTCTGTGAATCTTCGATACTTTCAAAATTCCAACGATTCCACCTATCTAGCAAAGTAAGAAATTCTATTTATTAAGCATTTCGATTAGCGTTCTATGCATTAAAACATCTATTCTAGCTCCTGGATTGCTTTTAGTACTAATGAATAAAAAATAAGACACGATCTAGTATGGCACGTAGTTTTCGTGGTTTGAAGGTTCAAGACTTTTCCAAGAATATCCTTTTTGCTTGTAATAGTAAGTCGCGTACGTGATTCACAAAATCTCCACTTGCCAAAGATCATGCTGTAAAGAGCACAAAAAAAATTAATGTTTAAAATCATCACTCAATATTTATACTTGTACAAATAATGAACTGCTCTTTATTTACACCGTTCATAATGATATTACGAAAATTATTTGAACGTGATTGGAAGACATATTTGCGTCATCGTATTTTTTAGGATACACGTCTAAATTATAATTTCGCAACACTGTCGCGTAAGCATATTACTGTTTGAAAGAAAATCCGTGAATATGCATCCTCGTAGGCATGGGTCCTCAGGGAAAAGCTGAAATGAATGCTCTCTAACGTAGAACTGATCGAGTTCAAGTGCTTCAGAACCGTTAATGCGGAGAAAGGTGCACTCTGACGTTTCAGAACGTAATCTCGATGGACTACGGGGAAAGCTACAGCCTACTTCTTCCAATACACTTTTGAGACATTTAAAAGTACGCATACGGAGCATTAAAGGGCCCCGGACGATAATATTAGCCCTTTGCCTTGCGTTTTATTTTCGAGTTCAGTTGCATTATGTAATTTTAACATTCGCGTTACGCGTACAGTTTTTATGCGAAGAACTAAAATGTTTTGATTTACATTGAATTTATTTATAAACGTGTAAATTTTATTTTATTTATTACCATCGAGACTTACGAAATAATGATACAACAAAGAGCAAAATAATAAAAAAACATATTTTTCATATTCACTCAAATCAAAGTTATTCCCATTTTTTTGAGACATTTTAGGATTACTTTTGACACCAAAATATCACAGTTGTAAGCCGGCCAAGTAATTAATCAGAGCTACGATGGTATAGTGCATAGAGGTTCGGACTTTCATACGAGAAATCCGAGTTCGCATATCCCGCCCATCACCTCTGGCTTTTTCCATGTAATGTGTGTACCGTAACTCTGGAGATTCGTAATTCATATAACGCAATAGGTCCTAGGTCAATTGATCTTAGCGGACGGCGTGAAAAATAAATTGGAGAAAGAGGGAAGAAATAAATAATTGATGAAGAAAGACGATGCGTGCACGACAAGAGTAAGTAAACACGATTGGACAGCAACTATAAGCGTTGAACGACGCGTTTTAATAAGAGATTAATGATAAATGGACGAGTTCTATATGAATGGAAAAAAGTATATATTGTTACGTCATAGAATAACGATACGTTTTTATAATAAAAATATTCAGCACTGCTATACATAATAAGAAAGTGATGTGCAAAGTATGAGACTTGCGGAGCCTGTCAAGGCTGAGTTTAGTAGAGTCCCAATGCGGACGAGATTGGACATTGCTACTGGAATGGTTAATACTAGGTTGTTCAACAAGTTTGCGGGGCGCCGTCTTCTTGTCAACAGTAGAGCTAAAACTTTGATGCCATTTTAATGTTTTAATATTTCGGTTTCAATTTCGCCAAATTTTAATATTTTCTTGCAATATTTTAAGTAAATTATTGGGTTTCAAAAATCTGTGTACACAGTGTACACAGTGGTTGCGACATTCGCTAACAATGCAACAAAAACACATTCGAATATAACTTTGTCAGCGAAATTTGGATCGTCTCTTGATTTTCAAAGTCTTTTTAGTTTGAAGTCTTTAAATTTAACAGTTTAGTTTAAAGTCTTAAATTTTAGTAAACTAAAAAACTTTAGTTTAAAATTTGAGTGTAAAGTCTTTTATTCTTTAAATCATTCTTAAATTCTAGTTACGTATTCTAAAAGAAGCGAAAAGAAAAATCGAAGTCTTTTCTAGCAGATAGCTCTTCATAATAGCAGAAGCTAAACTAAGTTAAACTACTTGATCGTGATCGTGATCGTGCCATATGCCAGTGCGTTTGCATGGTGAATCAAACGATTATAAACAACAGGCCTTGAATTCGACTATTTAAAAGCAAGGTTTGCGTATCGTGCTCGAGTTAAAACGTAAAATGCGTGTTTTTCCGATATCCTTCACGGCAACTTTAATGGGCGCCGACGAAAGCCATTGTTCCGTGCTTTGATCGGATTACTACGTCGGGCTTAAAGATATTTCTAGAGAGGAAAAACCGATTTCGGTGTCTGTCCTAGTATAATTATATCCTCGAATGTATAATCAAAATACATCGTCCCACCCCTGATGAATTTCAGCCCAAGAACGTGTCTTAATACAATTTCATAACGTCTTATTATTAGAGGAAATAGTTTGTTTTACTTTCCCGTCTTATAATGGTGTCCGGACACTTTAGTATAATAACTCGTTTTTCCCGTTGCAAATTTTCTTCTCATTTCAACCGTTGCAGACGGTTGTATTTTAACCGCGCTGCGTGTTTTAAAACTGACCAGTAATATTATTCTCTGTTGTAAAGCCAAACATCTGCTAAACAAAGAGATTTTTTAAATGAAATGTAAGAGTATAACATTGCAGCGTGCGATTCATTCGTTAGATGTGCCGCCACACTGCGTTTTGTTTTGAAAACGAGAATACGTCTCGAAGAAAGAGATTCGAAAACACAGTGGACATCCGGAAGCACGCGCGACAGCAATTGGAAGCGCAATCTCGGAAAGAATTCGACCATAATTTTATATCAGAAAAGTACTTCCGAGGGAGCGCTCATAAAAATTTTATTATATCAAAGATGTAACTTCATAAGTACCACTCGACGATCTCATATATTAGTATATAAAAACTCTCAGAATATTTTAAGCGTGTATTCATGATCGTGTATTTAGAAGGAAACGATTTGTCCCTCCGCCAGTTTTCAAACTAACTTAATAAAATCCTAAGATCGATCGAAGAATAGCTAGAAGATTTCACAGATAAAGCAAAAGTAACACATAACAATATGATTATTAATCGTCCTCCAGTTCATAATAATTTCTACAACTTTATTCCGTTCGAGCTCAGATTCATCTTATAAAAATAAAATCATGAAAAATATACGATAGCAAAATTGCTAAACGCTCTCCAAATCTCGATAATTTCCAGGACATTTTATTCGAATCCGTTAGAACCAATGTGCATCGTCTACAAAATGCCTCTACTTTAAAAAACAACATATTCTCACAACTCCTACGACCAGATGCGGCGTATCCATTTTTGGCGAGCACAACGCGCGGCAAAATCGGGAGGAACACTGTGTTTCCAGTAGCGCCTTGTACCGCGCACCCGTGAGGCGTCGTGACACTTTTCAGTACAGTCTCTCGAAATTCCCGCGTTCCAAAGACTCGCTCGCAGGCGCACAGAGGCCTCGTTTCCTCGTGGCCGGCCCTCGGCGAAAAAGTAGGCCAATGCGCGGCGACAAGACTCGGGGCACGAAACGTGGGGACGGCGATATTTCGTGTCACCCCTCTTGAACGCACCTCGGCGCCACGTCATTCTCACGTACAGGGTGTAAATAAATACCAGGTACAGACTGTGTCGCACGGTGGTACTGGTGGAAGGATACAACCATCGGGTCTTTGAGTGCCGTGAGGCGATACGCGGTCCTCTTTCTCTCTCTCTTTCACTCTCGTGCGCGAAAAATGCCAGGAACAATATGAAAATAAACGATTAATTTCCGGCCGCGTATTGATCAACCCTCTGAATGCCAGCCAATATTCCCCCATACACGGTGCAGAGGCATTTTTATGCGCAAGCACACATGGCTGTAGGAACGAAATTTGTATTTCGGCCAATTTTGGGACAGCCGATGGAATTTCGTTCTGGTAGTTCCGCGATCGTTGACTCCAGTTTCTTTTTCTCTCTCTCCTGTTTTTTTCCAATCAGTCGCGCCGCTTGTTAAGCCCCCTTGCCCCGTGTCGGCGGTTTATTCACACCTTGTGTACGTCGGGTACCGAGTGCCCACATGAAAGCTGAATCTTTCCCGTTGAGTGATTGGTGCACGGCTTGCATCATCGAAGATGACACACTTTATGATGTCTGAGCAGGGTCGTAAAAATCTCTTGGCGCAATCCGCCGACTAGCTCTAATAATTAATACTAAATCGCGATTAATACTAAATCCACCAGCCACTTTCTGGACACATGTATGTATACCAGGTGTATCCTTAACCCTTTGACTGCGGCGCGTTTTCGGAGGAATCCATCAATACGGACGACGCGTTATTTGCGTCTCAATCGCTGCGATTGGTCGTCCACTGACTAGTGACCAAAAGCGTACCCGCAGATTTAATACTATTCTTAGGGTTGAAAAAAAAATAATAATTGTTAACGAATTGAAATGTCCATTTTTTAATTTATTTAAGGTAGTTTCTTAAGCTACTTTAATTTACTTAACTTAATTTGTATATTCTTTCAATAACGATAGTTGGTAATTAAATATAAATAAAAAAAATCGAAAATTGATAATAACAAACAAATGTATTTTGACAATTTTATCATAAAGATAATAGAACCATAATATGCATTAACATATGCAATACAGAAACGGATTTGCACGAGTCAGTGCACGATGCGAGAGCGTATATACGAGAACAGTGCAACTGAATAGTATGAAAGCAATTGACTAAAGAATACTGAAACAATTGCCGATACTTAGTTGCTACGTTACATAGAGCGATAAATTCTATATTGAATAAATTGGTAAAACGTGTTACGATAAAAATTACGATTAAAGCAAAGGGTGTTACGGATAAAAAAAAATGCGGAAGGTGTAAATTTACGCCTTCATATATATTGATAGACTTAAGAAAGCGTATATATGCGCCTTTAGCAGTCAAAGGGATAAAGAAAAAGGGTACTAAGAAGAGACATCGATAAATTGATAGAATGATTCACACTCTGCGGTAGAATCATGGAAAATCTCAAAAAGTGTCCGCGTACAAAAGACAGCGATTTTTCTAAGAAATGATTGACGGATCATTTTGACCGTTTCGGTAGGTTTAGTGTTGACGCATAGCGCATCCTTTATGGGGTATTTTATTACACTTTATCCCAATCCCGCCCTAACAACCGAACGAATTGGAGAGAATGGAGCAAAGAACAGAGTCTTACAAAAATATACTTAGAAAAACTTATCATTGTATTTAAGTGAGCGTAACTGAAACGTGTATACTGTTATCATTGTCATTCATTTTTTCCCCAGTTTTACCATATTTCTAAAAGGTATGACCTTATAATTATACGACGCAAGTGTATGGTAAAGCATGAGAATTTATAAATGAGATTCCTTTGCTTCCGTGAGCTCCTTCAAACACCTCAATTGCAAGCGAGTGAAACAGATTTATATTGACCTCGTATCAGTTTCCAACGTTTATAGTAACGTAGAATAAGTGTTAACGGGTCGAAACTTAAATTTTCACGCGGGAAACAGACCTTTATTACCTTATCATTTTCCTACATGAGGTATATACTACAAACTTGGCAACTCAAAGTATCTGATAACTTAAACAAAAGGTCAGAGTTTTTATAGGAATAGTTACTCTTTAAACAGTATATTGTAAACGTTATTATATTGACGATCGATAAAGAAAACCAAAGAGAGACAAGTAAAGTGAGCAAAGGTGTATTAATACCACCTACTTATTGCACCTGTTCCAGCAACGTGTTGTTTTCACGGAAGATCCACTGCGTCTAGTTCCAAATAAAGTAGTTTACGATCAAGGTAACAAGTCTGCATCGTATAAATTCTTTAATCAAGCAGCTTTAATCGAGCCTCCGCACTCCGACTGTAGCTGATTTTAATCCGATTGGCTTTTATCCCAGCTTGAAGAACGTCTAGAATACAACGATTCATATATCTCTTCATCTTTAATCAGCTCGAAACTGGTGACGCGGTCTATTAACGTAAGAGTTAGTTGCAATAATTTTACCTTTAATGCCAGACAATTTACTTTAAGACTTTTATTTACGTGCATGTGAAAACAAACTGTCCATTGTGCTGATCAATATTCTACGCGGGGATCGATGCTTGGGATTCTATGCTTTGGATATAAACTATTATACCTCAGATTCGATATAAATAATCCTTAATAAGTTTGAAACTCGCAAAATGCTTCTGCAATGGAAATCCTACGATTCGTTCTTATATATTATATCAAAACGCTTATTTCGTCGAAAGCGCCGTTTGCTATAACTAAATAATACATAGCCTACAAAAAAACATGATATGCGTATAACCGGCACTTCTAATCTCGAACAATATAAAAGTATAGAATGTTCATTAACGAAAACGTGAAAATCATTTCGTCCCGTTGACAATCCTTAGCGATATCATCGTGTTTCACATCTGGGTACTTATTCTGAAGGTGAGCAGTAAACGCATAAAAAAAGTCGCAAGTAGAATCGAGCAATGCTAAATATAACCGCCGATACAGCAAATATAGCAATGGCATCTGATTACCGTTATCGTGCATCACACTAAACAGCGCGCTCATCTAAGACCGCATATATCTTGGCGCGATAAACGAAACTTTCGGGATTCCACTTTCCGCATCTGAGATAACGCCGGGGATAAAATTAATTCGCAAAAATTCACGACGTATCTACGATCGGCCGCAATCTCGGCAGGACTAATCGGATAAATGGAGTCGGCTTCGTATTGGAAATGAGGTAATGTTTCCGCCACGCCGCCGGACCTACTTTTCCATCCGGCTCTTCCTTCGGATTGATAATAAAAAGCCATCGGAACGGCGGTTCTCGGCTGTCAATAGTTAAGAAAAAGATGAAATGCCGTGACAAAGAGACGCGTAGGCCGTGCCTCTCTCCGAGAGCTAGCAAAGTGGACTCCGAAAATCGATGAAACCCTAGACGAAATGGACCGTGCTATGTATTCCTTGTCTCGCGCAAGAACGGGAATCCGAGAGACCCTTGATATCTAACCTAATACCCTGACTAATTTCATATCCTATTCGGTAAGTATCTATGCCTTTTTTTTCCTCAATTTCGGGAGCCAGGAGAAGAAAAGTTTCGCTACTTTGGCGTAGGTAAAAGTGTGCGGAATGATCTAAGCCGATGAGGGGATTGAAACGAGATCGAACCTCCTCAAAATTATCACCGAGCTCACGGCGAAGTTTCGAGGCGACGATCAACTTTTTACGATTAGAGGAAGAAAAGTTGAGAAGCGGAAGGACCATTGGAGAGATAAGAAATTACCCTTAGGTCGATGTAAACCACTGCGTAAAAACATCTCTGTAGACTAGGCTGTTGAAAATCTGTATACAGTCTACATCTATAATCTATGTATGATTTAAATATAAATGCAACCCGACTTTGCGCCATAGGAAGGTGAGAGCTGTTTGACAAGAATACGTTGTACTACGTGCAAACGAGAAGAAACGGTTTAACGATACGACGTGCCACGTGGCGAGTGTAAAACTTATATTGATGCTATTACTTGGAACAGTTAATATTTCTCAATCAAAACTAGAGGAAGCTTTAGGCAGCTTTGCATACAATTTGGCGCTATAGCTCGTTAAATGACTCGCTCGTCAATCAAGGACTTATCCGAGTTCAAAATAACGTTTATCATTGTACCAATATTCGTTCAGAGTAATGCAAAAACTGATTCAAGCTTAAGATCTGTTCTTAAACTCGGTTGCATTTTTAGATTATTGCGAGATTAGACGATGTCGATGAAAATCAATGGAGTCTCCAACTATATGGGAAATTTATTATCGTCAACGTGAAACTGAATGCACGAAAGCTCGACTTTACCTCCATGAGATAAATTTCAAAATAGAGTTATTGCGGCATAATCAGTTTACTCGGACTTTTATAAGGAATACGTGATTTTACCGATCAGCTGTCATCTTATGATTACCTGGCATGCATATTACGAACTACATAGAGTAAAGATCACCTTCATTACCACGGTATGCGCTGGGGAAAATAATCCATCGTATCAAATTCGATGTACAAGACTAAAGATTCTACAAACATAGAAATACAAGACTAAGTAATCTAGCTGAATTGTTTAACTTATAGACGAATACTTAAATTAACTAATAAAAGCGCAGATATTTGCACGAAAAATTGAAGTTTCAATCTAGTCCATTACCTATAATATTTTATATTTTCTATGAATATAAAGATCTGGTAACGGCGTTAACTTCTAGGAAATGAAAAAGGAAATAAATACGCGTATGTTTAGTAACGCGCTAACCATGGCGCCAGTAATTATAGTCCAGCGCTTGAATCAGGATGTATTGTTCCTTTTTTCCGTATCCGAAATACATAATTTGTGTTACCTCTCGCGAAAGAAAATATTCTGCTGTAAAATCCATTTCATGAAGTAATTTTAATCACCTATAATTAGCTCAAGCTTTGCAGAATTAAAAAATTGTATCCACTTGGCGGTCGATTAATTAAAATTTTATCATTTATTCAAATAACATTTCAAAATAGTCACTGGGCATTTCAAAGAATTATCGGAAAATCATACATCAAAAAGTTTATCGTCCACGATCATTTTGAAGTATCGACAGCAAAGAGCACAGCGTCACAAACTTTCTATAATGTAGTAAGACTCCAATTTCTACGCGCGGAAGATCCAAATTTACATACCGAACTGCACGTTCGAATAACTTATCCCACTGTAAGTATCAATATCAAGCGCTTCCTAAATTACTTTAGCATTAGAACAACTAACCACTACATATACACCAAAAAATTCATAAAAATTTCCAGAAGGTACATCATAAAGCTGTGCAACGTATATATCTACCTCGTCACGTTGACGGCTTTTAACATTCAAACACCAGATCCCACGGCAAACGAACGAGACGTCTAAGAACCAAAGAAAAGCAGAAATAACCTAACGCCACACTACACTCGACGTATAATCCCCAAAAGAATTCACGTTAGCCAATTAAACCATATCAAAATCCGAACAGCAGCCGTGCGCGGCAGCGTGAGAGCGAGTCCTTCGTCGGTTATCACCGCCATCCGCGCAGCGCCACGTCAGGTTGGGCTTTATCGAATCGAAGGACGACATCCTGTTAACCATGTGGAAGAGGAGGCTGAACGAAGGGTGACAACGGGAGAGACCAGTCGCGGTGCACAGGCGGGGCGGAGGGAGGCCAGGCCGGATAATGAGAATAAACGCCTAACGGTTAAGGACGGCCGTCCGTAACAACTGGGAGACGTTCGATCCTGAATAATTCATTGGAAACGCACGCTCGATTAGGCAACCCCGCGAGCATGGGCACCCACTGCCTAGAACCATCGGCGCCCTCCGATTCTTCGACCCTATCCCACCGACGCCGAGCAGGAGGCCGCCTCCGCGACGACGCCGCGTTTTACGGACCAGGGCTGCCCTGCCTAGCGCCACGTTATCGCGATGAAGCATCTCCTTTGCGAACGCACTGCCGGTCGAAGGTCAAGACTTTCGGGATAATCGATCGGGTACTTTGCTCAACCCGTTTTTATCGTAAGGAAATTGCAAAAGGTGTTCATCACGAAATTTTCTTTTATTATAATAGGTGTGCAATTTAGCTCCCGCCGGAACGCGGGAATTCGAGGCTTTATCGTGTACAAGTGGTTATACATTTATGATTCGAAGTACTGTGCAGCTCACTTCTTTCGGGCAGTGTACGAATCCCACGGTGAAAAACTGGTTATTTGTAGCTAAAGTAATGTATAAGAAAACGGCGGATACTAAGTTGCAAGAATAATATTTAAATTCAATACGGAAATGACTTTTATTTTATGCAAACGAGTGTCTTTAAAACTATGATTATTTTCATCGAACGTATTTGTTTTCGTTACAATGTCTTGAAGAGTGAACAAAGTTGAACGTATGCATAGGGTTTCGGTGATAGTGACCAGGAAGATTAAGCGTATATCTATGTTAATGTTGCAAATCACGTTGCAAATGGGTTAATGAGTTTCGTTCCGAATCATTTTTGGTTACTTTCGGAGTTATTTTTAAATCATTAAAATGAATGAATAAAACGATTGTCGGATGTTGAGTAAATGTAAAATTATATGATGTGTGTGGATCAGGTTGTTAAAGAGCAAAACCTTTTGTTAATTACGAAATGAATTAAAGATTGAAATAAAACATGAAAAGTGAATATTATACCAGTGTCGAGGATATCAACCTTAAGAAAAGAATTAAAGAATTGTATAATACGTCACCATGCGCTGAGAATTTTGTTTGGAAATGTCCACATGGTGAACGCTAGTGCGTGTTCATCTTCAAAACAATTTTTAAAAAATTCTCTATGACTAGGTGAACTATTTTTTAATTAAAACGTTGCAATTTGGTGAGCAAAACGTGTAGTTTGGACGTTTGAAGACCTGTGAGACAACATTACCAAAATGTAATGTTTTATAAAACCTTTTCACTTAGGAGAAAAGAATTTTTTAAAAATCGTCCTGGAAATGAACACGCCCTAGCGTTCATTTACTAATGAAATTTACGAAATAACGTCCACATTTGCTAACGAAACTCTCAGCACACGATAATGTACAATTCGATCATTCTTTTCCTAAATTTGATATTCTTGATACTGATATAATATTGACTTTTTATTCTTTATTTTAATTTCTACTTCATTACTTAATTAATAAAAAGTTTTCTCCTTTAAAAATTCATCGACATACGTCATACAATTTTATATCTATTTGGAGTTATTTTTGGTTTTGTGCAAGCCTCGTGATTGTATCTCTCCGTCCTAATACAATTTGCTTCTAACGCATGCCTTAGGATTCTTATAACAGGTAAGAGACCTCTTTTTTCATTTTTCGTTCTGCAAGGAGAATTTCAAATAGTTGATTAAAAAGTCCAGCGTTGAGCGTATACGAAACGTGTTAACGCATAACAGTGGTGTGTGAGTTGCATGCGTGTGACATCGGTATGCGTGCAGTATACGTGTGGCGTGAAGGTGCGCGATGGACGTTTATTTACTGGTTGCTAAGAGACGAAATGCAAGGCGAAAAAGGAGATTTTGAATATCATCGTTTAAAATGTAATATATTTGTTGTTATTTCTTGTTTTTTAAATGAATCATTATACGTGTTTACTACATAATTACTGCTAATTTTCAAATTTTTACACAGGAACCATGTTTTAATTTCATTTTCCGCATAATGTACGTAATTTCATATAAATTTGATATGATTACCTCTAAAGAGAGTAACAAGGGATCGATATATATGCAATGCCTATCGTCACGTTATTCATTATGAAGCATCTCTTTTCTGAACACACTACTATTCAAAGGTCAAAACTTTCGTGATAACCGATTCGTACTTTGTTTTAATGTATAACTAATGTGTTTCTTTTTTTAATTTTAACACCAAATTTTTAACATTTTTAATTTTGACACCGATTTTTAATTTTGACCAAATCATGCTTAAAGGCAATGAAACAGGTTGGATATGCGCAATTCCTAACACCACGTTATCTGTATGAAGCATCTCTTTTGCAAACACACTGCCGGTGGAAGGTCAAGATTTTCATGTCAACCGACTCAGTGTATTGTTCAACAGATAAATAATACTACTTTTAAATTTTCGTGCACAAATCTTAATTCGATTTCATTTTCTACATAATGTCCTGCATTCTACATGAATTTCACATAATTAACCCCAAAAAGAATGAAAAATATTGGATATAACTATGCCTAGCGCTTCTCTTTTAAGTACTCATTTTCCAAACTCACTCTTTGCCTCCTTTTATAGTCAATATTCTTTTTAACCCTTTCATTACTAACACTGGATATATACAACATCAACCAAATACGCAGCACTAGTCGGTGCCGGTTACATCCGGCATCCACTGAATACACGTCATTGGCTGGCGCCTGTTATATCCGGCTCTCACTAAACGCATCGCATTAGTTCTTAACCTGTGCGATGCGCTCTAATCACACGACGGTCCAGCCACTATTGGAGCGCTGACGCAAAGATCTGTCGTAGTGAAAGGGTTAAATTTCAACATGCTGACCAAGCTTTAATTTTTTTTTTCACCCAACCGGTATTGCTCTTAACACGTTAAGCGCCGCGCCGATTTTACGTGCCACTCCGTTTAAGCCACGATTGGCCGTTAAGCGGGCCACTGCGAGCCACTTGCCAATAAGCGAGCCAGTGTTATTGCAACAAATATCAACCAGATGGGTCAGGTGATTTATTGTGATTTTATTTTTCAATAACAATAAATGCTGTTTTGAATTCGTATCCTGAGTTCACTTATGATCTTAATGTTATAATATAAATTCGCGGATGTTAGGTTCAAAGATGGCGAAAAATTTAACGCGAAAAGTTATAACCTTTTGCGATCAATGTAAAAGCAAAGTTCACCTTTGTTTATCTTGTTTTAATAAAGTATATTTGTGTTTTTAACATGTTGAACACGTACGCCGCTTTAAAGTTTGCTGTCAGTCACCGGTGACTGACGTGGCGCTTAACTTGTAAAGAGAAAAAAAGACGATTAGGTATAAACAACGCTTAGCGCCATGTTACCTCTTTGAAGTCCCCTTCTTCCGGTGTCTCCTCCTCGTATAATATTCTTTTTAATTTCGACACACTGTATAATTGTGTTTAAAGAGAATGAAAAAGGTTGGTTATGAGCGATCGATCGTTTGACGACTCACGAGTAACTTTTTGATTAACAATAATCCACAAATACGAAAGGAAACTAATAATTAACTCAGAGAGATGTACGAAAATAAATCGTTATTTTCTGTCACCGTTTGATAACTACGTAATCCAGTCAATTTTGGAAGCTGTTGTAAAGGGAAAGAATTATGTCCTTATCGCATTTGAAGAGAAACTTGTGATATTTGTTATAATAATACTGTTTTTATAAAAAACAACTTACTAATGCAGTATTTAGTAATACATTATCTAACCTCCATCAAGGATTTGTAATCGATACCCTTAACTTTTCTACGCCACTTCATAAAGAAGTATAGTTCATAATTGGAGTGTAAAGCATTTGGTAATAGGCGATATTATTGGAGCGGTGATACATAGCTGTTCATTTGTAACAGAATAGGATGTTTAAATATATCACCATGTGTTACATGTCTGAAAACTGATCATGAACTTATGAAATTTCTAGTATTTGCGCGCAGTCTTTAATGATTCGCCGTTTACGGGTATATTTTATCCCGATCAGGCTGAAAACTGAAAATAGTTTGTGAATATGGATTCTTCGGGGGTAAAAATGCGAAAGCGAAAATAAACATGATTTTTTTATTAAATTCTAACCCGGGATGAAATGAAAGGACGAAAGATAACGCACTTTACCTCATGCTGTTAAGTACGAGTTGTAAAATAAACTCGTACCAGCATTAGGCGTCCGGCAGAACAATCAAGGTGATCCACCTCCCGCGGTGCACCATCAGATTGGGAAAAACCTACCATCAAGACTACTTGTCAAAATTATAGAAAGCAAATAAATCGTGGAAAATTAAGGAATACGTGATACTGAACATATCTCTCTTATTCGCTATATATATACTATACTATACATCATGGCAATTCGTAGATGTTGAATAATATCTAAAATATTGATTTTATCAATAGAAAAATCAAATGAAAATTAACAGCCTCTATATAAATCTCTACTGTAAATATTGAAAATAAATTTCCTTTCTTTCTAAATATTCACAATAAACATCAATGCCAACAATAATTATACTTTTTGGTAACTCCAATAAATTCACTATTCATACTCTTCGATGCTTTTATATTTATTTCATATATTTATATTCTCATCGTCTTCTATCCAAAGACCGAAGTAACCAAATAGACTGCATTATGTTGTATTATTAAAAGCAGCATAATTTCTGGCTATTCATACATTATAATATATGGCCGAGTAATGACGTAAGAATTTGACCTTTCATCATTTTCCGGGATAGTAATATGTCTCTCGCCTTCCATTAGTTTCCGCGCAGGAAAATATCCACACGATCGCAATCAGCCAAACAGATCGTTACCGCGTCCTTTCCACATCTCTGCTCGAAAATTAACCGGACAGATACTCCAAGAACTACTTACACAACTCGCACTCAATTCCTGATCCCTCAATCAATATCGTTCTTTTTGCGGTTAAGTTTTTCCATGAGAAACTACGACGCCACGAGTCCGCGATCGCAATGAGAGAAACGTAACGATCGCCTCGATTTCCTGAGTCCCTCAGCTGGAAAACTAGATGCACACGAGGCGTATAGCCAAGCATCTATTTATGCAACTCATATTCTCAGTTCTTCTCTTAATCAAAGCCTTTTTTCTCGCGGCGGACATCGCGACATTTCTGCTCTCAGGAATGCGTGCCCGACGGCATTCCACATTGGCATTACGGAGGAATCGCCGAGGTCGCCTGGTTCGAGTACCACTCCCACAGACTAGAGAACAGGTACGGAAGAGGTACCGAATGACGAGGACGAGTATCGTATACCGGATAAAGGAGGAATCAACTTGACGAACATTTTTATCGCGAAGGCGTATCGCGACTATCGCGAAAAAAAAGATGGACCATAATTAGGACTGCCATACGTCCCTTTTATAAGGGACTATCATCGTATTTTATCACAGAGTCCCGTATTAAGGTTCCATTTATCCTATTTTCTCTCTAAACTCTGTCATGTCTAATAAAACTATGCGAATACGTACTCGCGATTCCAGTCCACAATGCAAATGTGGAGAGAATATTTTCCCTAATGTCAACCCAATGGTCGGGCGAAAGAAACTGTTTGTCAGTGGAGACAATTGAAGCAATTTCGATTTCTCATTATCATTTCAAAATGACTCGCGCCCAATTTTAGAATTACGTTATAGAGGAAAATGATATGATTAAGGAAGTGAAATCAACTTTGAAATATGACTGGAATAAAAACGAGGAGCTTTGCACCTTTTTTTTATTATTTCACGTATTCATTTTAACAGATTGCTTAGACTTTATTGATTTTTTAGCAGAGTGAAATAAATCATTACTTACTCGCTTTTTTCACGTTTTATTTATTTAAACGGATACACGTCCCGTATAAATGCTTTGCAATTATGGTAGCCCTAATCATAATCGACGTGATCGAGGTATAGACGAGATTATGTTTTTCGTATCGCAACTCGGATCGCTCGGAAGACCGACGGATACGCCCGAGGACACGCTGTACGGACGTAAAGTGGGACTCGGGATGAATGAATTAACGACATTGCTCCCTAATCGGGTAGAAGTTTCTTTCAAGTTCATCCTCCTCGCTCGAGGACCCCTTCTTCACGTTGCTTTTAGCCCTTTATTCTACGAGGATTGCCCAGAGGATTTTTCTAAGAGAAGAGAAAGTACGAAAGTTATAATTTCATGATCTTCTTTGGATATTATGCAGCACGTTCTTCCTTCGGCGCTACTGAAAAGTTCATGTAATCTTGGTAGGAAGTTTCCAGGAATGATTGCGTTGTTTAATATGATCGTAACGTATTTATTCATACAATTTTTTCGATCGACCCTGATGTAACGATACCAACAGAAAAACCACGAAAATTACGAAAAGAAAATATCGACTAATTGTATTACGATGCATAAGGATTCCCGAAACTCGCAGCGGGGCATCGGTTGGGTATCGAAAACAAAACAGAATTCCTTGATTTTAGTTTTGAAAGAGTGATTGGAACAGGGCGGTTTGCAAACAACGAGATTGTTCGAATCGGCGTAGCGATATCTACTTTGATATGCGCGTTACGTACACAGCCCACATCAATTCATTTTCTGCATACCTTTCACGGACGTTGACGGTGCAGAATTACTGCTACTTTATAATTCCGTCTGGGTCATGGAAAGTTAATTGGCCATAACCGATAGCATGATCGCATTATAACAGTAGCGCGTTTCCGCAAAATTAATAACGGTCGTTATACCAGATTTCATGGTGGCTTCGAGGCAGTGAGTAAAGGAAATCATGAATGGAGGGTCAACGTTACGAACGTATGTCATTATACTGCGCTAGGCTCCAGAGGAATGAAATAACACACAGGCGATTTTAGGGATTATGGTAGACTCAACAGTGGCATGAATGTTTTGTTTCTGGCTTTTCTTAACACTAAAACATGCTTGTAGCAACTCAAATACTGGAAGAAAATGTTTAAATAAGTAGGATTAAGATATTATTCTATTAACCTTGAATAACGGGGAAGAGAATGACGCGATTGCTTTTGCTGCAGAAAATAAGATACATCGATAATTCTACAGTTTGAGAACGTTTACGACATACCTATGTAATATATGATCGAGCTTATTTTCGCACATTAAATTAAATATAATCTTTTTCTGCCTGTCTCCACTATTTAAAATTGCGTTTCTTATAAAACTAATACAGAAACCGTATTGTATATTACCATAAAAATTTAGGCACACTCAGGGAGGAATTCAGTTGGGAATAAAGGATTTGTGAATAGACATATAAGCTATAATACAAGATCTTACTCAAGCACATTACAAATGTTTACCACTAAAACTACCAAAGCAGTCAAAATGACTAGTAAATCAGTTATTAGAAAAATTATAGAGCTTTTAAACGGAGTTTTTTTCTGAGATATTCCATGATTTTTTTTTGTTATGTATGGATCAATATAATAATCCATTGACATATTTCCTTTGTCCCCTTTTCTTTAAGAATACATTTATTGTATCTGAATATGTATAGAAAATAGCTCATAAATTTAGTGTAAAACCACTATATGATATACTAAATATAGTAAATAAACCAATCATAAGTATAGGAATATAGAAATTCCACCAATCTTTATATCCCACAAAATTAAAAAAAAAAAATGTGTTCTGAAGACGGTCACGCAACATGGTTATGCAAATTTTTATTCTGACGTTACCAAAGAGAAGAACATTTGTCCTTTATTTATTAAATCAGCAAAAATGTCACACCAAGGCATTGATGTATGTTACAAACAACCCAGAGTCGTGTTTATCTTTTCTTATTCTAATATTTATAACCAGAATATTGATATATTTCTAAGGAAGGTACAAAGTCCAAACTGAAACATAAATAGGAAGAATAACGTCGTTCGTTGGCTGGAAAAAGATCGTATCAAATTATTTTCACCAATGATTCGTATTCCTGCTGTACTTCCACTTGCTCGTTCAATTAATTTGACTTAATGACTTGAAACCTCCAGAGCAAATGAATTATTGCTCCAAAGGAGCAAGTTATTAAATCAGATTACTATCACAAAATTCATGAAAACACTGTCTAAAGATTTTGCACTCCAAATTCATCCTTTTGCACTTCTACTTCATCTCTTTGCCAATTAAATTCGCTATTTTACACTTCAAATTCATTCTTTTGCAAATAAAATTCACCCTCTTAGAATTAAAGTTCTTTTTAATTTTATTGATGCAACGTACTCAAAAATTAAATCTTGTGCAAGGAATATTGTGGCTAATTCTTCAAATAACAATCACTAGTTAATCTGATTAATCGTTCCGTTATAGCTATCATTCCTACAGATTGCAATAATTTCGTGAATATGTACACAAAGTTATTCCAGGCAGTAGCAGGAGAAACATTATAGATCAATTAACGTATAAAGTACGTACAAATACTTTTTATGATAAACAAGAATTTTACCATCTTGTCATTCTCCATTTACATTATGCAGTAACACACATGCGAGATAATCTTTCCATTGGAATAATAACCGTACATCGGATGCTTCTATATCAACGACAGACTCGAAACGCAAAAGAGTAAATCCAACTGATAAAAGGGCAAATTTGATTTGCAAACAGGTCAATTCGATGGGTAAAAGCCTCAACTAACAGCGCAAAATCCACATCCAACTAAGTCCTGACCGCGACCAGCGTCTGAGGGTCCCAAGACGATCGAGTATCCACCTTACATCCGCTGTTCATAAAACTGCAGGGACCGGGGGACAATTATCATTACCAAGTTCGTTGGAGGGGGGGATCGGTTTCCCGGTAGCTTTAAAACAATAGCAGCCCCCGCCGTTCTACGGTCATTAAAGACGCGAACTTTCGTCGTCGGCAGTAGCCATGAAGTCCGACCGCCGGATTATTTCGCGATCACACGGTACATGTCCCTAAATGAACGGCTTCTCCCGGCGTCGCGCTAACGGCGAACAGATTTCGGATTCGGCCGGCATAACTCGCGCGGTCGAAAATTTCGCATCATCCCCACCCAGCGCTTCGAATAGACGAGAGGAGGGGGAGGAGGAGGAGGTGGGTTGCCGATCGGTCCTCTCGCCCTTCCCCCCGCTTCGGAAAAGTTCGAAGTGAAAATAAAAAGGTGAAACCGTAGGAAGGAAGACGAAGGGGTAGAGGAAGAAGTCAGAGTCGGAGCGGGGGGAGGGGGAGGGGGAGAAACGGAGTCGGTAGGTCGAGGTGGCGCGTAGGTGGAGGGAAGCAGAGGGCGGCAGCGGGGGGTGTGGATTCCTGAGGAGGATGGGCGGCGAGGGAAGAAGTCCCCCGGAGCTTTCCTCCACCAACTTTATAATTCTTGCGACGCTTTTGGGGAATGAGATTGTCAGCGTACGGAGGGTCGGCGGCGGAGAAGGGGGGAGGAGGCATAAAGGGGAGGTTTAAGGTAGTCCACTGGCGCCAGTGACGTCTGCCGAATAGCTGCTGACTTCCAGACTCCTGCAGTTTCGGCTAAGTGGTTCCCTTTTGCCCCACTTGAGCGTCTGCACACCTTCCACGCCCACCCATCGCACCTATCTGCGCTGAGGAATCGCCGATTTCTATCGATCGGCGGGAAATCGCGGATACGCGCGACCCCCCCTCTTCAACGCGGTAAGGAAATTGGGAGGACGCTCGTGTAACGCGATGCGTGAGAGGAAAATACGCGCCCTTGCGCCGGACGTGGATTGGAAATTGGAATTGCTCGATCGCAACGAAGTGTTGCGAACGCGCCGACTTTTTTCAATTGTGGATTGTGTGTCAAAATTATAGCCCCTGTCGGGCGTGAAGGTAAAGTTGCTGGCGTTGAATAGCGGCCGAAAGAATGTATGGCCGGATTGAGTTTATTCGAGGAATATAGACGCAACGACGGGAAACGAAGTCGGCGCGGCGATAAAAATTGTTAGTCCTACTTGTCGATGACAGAGCTGGAATTTTATGTTGAGGCTGTTGAAGATATTCGAGAATAAATGACAAGAACGACAAGTATTACGTCGTGCTCGTTTTTGGTATTACTGAATGTATTGGGAGTTAGTTAATTAAGATGGCCAAGCGAGAGCATCTTTGTGTCACTTCCGTATGTCCTTATGTCGCGTTTTTAGATAACACATTTGTGTTACTTGGCATACGGCGACGATAATAATTTTTATTAATTAACAATTACAGTTATGAAAACTTTTTAATGAATTAAAATAAGGACAAATATTAGAGACAAAGAAGGCGTGGAAAAAACTTGGTTATCGGATAACTTCAATTACTAGTTCATCACAATTGTTATTGTGAGCACGCATAAAGTGGCACGAATATCTTCCCTGAAAGTAGTCCTACACGCCTAAATGACATAAAGATGCTCTTCGCTAGCCATATTCATTATCCAGTTAATAAAAACAAACATTTAAGAGACAAATTTGGAAGATGTCACATCTGAAGTAAACTGAATAAACTACTTTTTTAAAAAAAGTACATGATCACGGAAAGCAAATGTGACATGTGCTGACCATGAGACCATATACTTTTTCATTTACAAACAGGAGCGAGTCGTTTGGAGTCATCATGTTTCATTAATCACTTTTTTTACATTCTAGAGAAAAAAGCTTATCATAATGCTCCAAACACAAATCCTTAGACTAAATAATCTAAGAGACTTCAGAAGGAAAGCTTAGGAACGCACTGTATGTTAAAGTTCATTTATTCAACGAACACAAAGAAACGTACGACACCTTATCTTGTACACAGAACAGAAATGTAAAAAATGTATACTTTGCTAGAAAAATTCGTCGCTCTTAATCATGTCTCGTTCGATTGTTTGCAATGCTACTGAATGCGAAGAAGAAATGTACGCAAACCACAATTCAAGAAGCGTCTGAAATAACTTCGCATAAAGACAATTCGTGAATATATTTTTAGCGGGCCATCACTTTTCACACTTAATAACTTCTCAATCTGGTCATGATGGAGTTAAAATTTCAGTGGTAAGAACGATATTGTGCGTGAGAAAGTCAATCATATTTGTCCACTCGGTGCATGGCTCAATAATTAAGGTTTATTAAAATGTAGGAATAAATAAAAATAGAAAACGATGCGGCAAGCGAAAGTGTTTGCTCCCGAGTTCGAGTTCGGCCCAGTTACCCCAGTATCCAATTTTTTCCACGCCCTTTTTTTATATGACTTAATTCACCATTTTATGTTCCACGTTTTCTATTTTCATTTATCCTTAAATTTTAATAAACCCTAATTATTGAGCCAAGCACCACGTGGACAAAGATTATTGACTTTCTCACACGCAATGTCGTTCTGACGACTGAAATTTTAACTCCATCATAACCAGATGGAGAAATTATTAAGCGTGAAAAGTGATTGCCCGTTAATACCATATTCAGGAGTTGTTTTATATATCTCACGGGCAAGGTTAGGAGTTCCTAATGCATACAAACTTCTTATAAAATTGTATCAAAGTCTGACATAACGTCTACAGTACATCAAAGATTGTTCAGAGCTGAGGCGGGCCGATTAATAACACAAATAGAAATTAAGCCTTTTACATAGCCCCCTCGGATGGATGGGCGGATAGGAAGAGCAGAACAAAACAAGGAGATATAGATTCGGAATTAACCGAGGACGGCGTGCATGTTTCATGCGCAGAATACACTTCTGAAACGCCCGAGGCGCTAATATACCCGGGCGTAACACACGAGCAGTGTTTTTTTTGCCACGTCTGCCGCGGAAAAATATTTGTTTGAAAGCTAATATCTATCCGAAGCGATATTTCACCGTGTAAATAATATCCGTACATGGGAGCAACAAAGTAAAACTGTCCAACGCTCGTACGATACTCAAGAGGTCGCCGTTAATAAATGAACAATCGTAATTTTTTATACTCGAGTATTCTCTTGAGACGCGTAAGAAAAAAAATGTACTCGCAGTTTCGCGTTGTTCGCAGCTCCGCTAGCACTCCCTTTTTTACTATCGTGTAATTATTTCCTTTACGTGTCTCAAGCATTTACATCTGACTAATAATTGGAATAATATACATAGATTTGTTATGCTAACTACATTTAATGTAGAACTATATTACAGTGGTACACACTAAAATTAATCAAGCGGATGTATAGTTTTTGAATAGCGAGTCAAATTCACTGCGTTACATAGTGATATTGTATATATTTATTTACAGAAACACATTTCTTATTAACCGCGTGAACGATAAGGATCCATGGGAAAGTAATGAAATGTACTATTCTACGTTTTTCGAAAACATTACAAATAAAGCACTTAAACGTATATTTCAAAGGCGCAGACTTGGACGATGCTTCGAAAAGCCTACCAACTTTACGGATATAAAAATAATCACATCAAGTGGAGATAACGTTACACGAAGCTAATTGTAATCCATCCAGCTGCAATATCTGGAGTGGATGTAATTATCGGTTAACGTTATCACACTATAACGAAATCATCTATTATAATACAAGCTAAGGCAAGCAATTGGATCGTTTTACAAACTCTGTATTGATTTAAAAAAATTCTCTAGGTTTTTGGTACATTCTTGTATAAAACAATAAGCAAACAGTATCGCATAATATAAGTACGAACAGTACAAAATGATGTTACTTATTTAAAGAAAGTGAGCAGCGCCGGGAGAGCCTCTATAAACAACTAATAGTTCGGTAGAGCGAAGCTAATGAACCAACGAGCTTCAAAGATACCGTCGAGTTTGTCGTCCATTTAAATTTTGCATGCAAAGAACGATTACCCCTCGAATGAGAAACTCGCGGATCTTTTATTCGTACGTATACCATTTTTATTTCCATTAACGTGCCGCCGCGATGAGATGGGAGGATAAAGCAGTAATTATACGCCGCACTTGTGCGTGCTAAAGATTAAAAGGCGCCACGTGTGGGAGTGAAGTACGATATTATTTTAGCCGCGTAGTTACCAAGTCGCGACGTCGAAACGATTTTTCCGAGAAATCGAGTTATCTTTTTACACGCCAAGAGCGCTGGCAAAAAGGACCATGCGTAAATGGGCGTGAAAAAGTTTTAATTTTGACCGTAAGCTTTACAGAGTTATTCCGTCGAATATTTCAAAGAGGAAAGGCCGGTTTATTTTGTAATCGCGTGCCGTGCGTTTGGAAGCGGTGGTTACCGGATGACAATAAAGGCAAATCGAATTTTTACAGCGATTTTTGCCGCCAAAAGGAATCTAATCATCCGCGTAGGCGCGAGGATTGAAAATCAAAGCCACGTCGATTCTTGAACAGCCTTTGTTCGGGAAAAGTCCTCGAATAAACTTCATTTACATACACGCCAAATTCTCGTTGCAGCGTTTGACGATATAAGCATATATACGTCGGTTTACACGAATATAAACTTTTGGGTATAAAGAAACGTTGATTAATGTCCTTTGTCCATGAAAATCCTGGCATAAAGGACATGGAAAAATTTTTATCGAACGCAGATTATATTAGCGATAACTGGTTTCTTTGTGCGAAATTTGATATGCAATTGTGCTACGAACGCCGAATGAAACTTCGGTGGAGCTCGCATTAAAAATCCAACGTTCCGCCCTCCTCCTACCCCTCACCTTTCCTTCTTGAAACGCAAACGTTGCAATGTAAATCCCCCGCCCTTCGCACTAAACGTCAATTTCGTTATGCCATTCAAAAAACATGTTTGTCGTTGATTGTGAATAGGGATTCAATGCTATTATCCAAACCTTGCCGCATATTCGTTCTTATTGATCACGTTTTTTCCGCTGTTTTCTTTGGAAGGAAACGTTTGTTTTTACTTTCCGCCGACAGAGATATCGACGTGGAGAAGAGATTTTTTATATAAATCGCCGGACATAGCATTGTAATTGTTATGGTGCTCAAGTCAATATGGATTTCGAATAAAACACAGGTGAATATGCGTTATATAAATGTGACGGCACGTACGATATGGTACACAGTCCGGGCACAACGTGGAAGCGATTTAATAAATACCATACGAACAGCTATGGTTATGGCGGGGGTGTGCAAATATTATTTTGCATGTGCAGAGGGAGCAATCGATAATAACTGGCTTTCGCGTGTATCTTTCTCTTTTCGCGGCCAGCAACAAAAATTCATCGACGGCGTTTTTAGAAGATTCGTAGAAGATTATCCACGACAGTCGATATATGGATAATAGACCTAAGTCTGTTGATTATTTTAAATGATATATCTCATGCTCTACGGTGTGTATTCCTGAGTATAGCGTAATCGAGTTAAAACATGACTCAATTTTGGGAAGAAAAATTTTCGTATACCAAAAATACGGATAACTTTTGTTCAAAGTTACAGGTTATTAACCAACAAAAGGGTTGAAAACGTCTGCAACTGTATTTCTGTAGTTCGGTATTTTACAGAGAATCTGGATAATGCATAAAAACAGAGCACACGTATTTACACGAACACTTCGACTTGACGTTTAACATTATGAACGTTCAATACAATGCTTTATAACGTTGCGAGATAAATACGTACAATATATTTATCAATATTTTATGTTTATGCAGGATATCTTTTAAACTGTGAGTAGTTGGTAAAATAAATACAAACATCTTATTGCACGTCACCGAGTACGACTTGTAGAAAATATTTATTAGCTAGTGATCAAAATTACTAGCACAGTTACACCATTTTTATCGCTATATGAATTTTTATACCTCTATAACATACACACTCAAAGTACATTTCTAAAAGAAATAAAATATGATGGATTCTGAAGTTATGATTTTTCAATTCACCAGATAAAAAATCGACCTTGTGGTATTCTTGGCTCATTAACGTTCCGTTAAACAACGCTATATATTTATAATACATTTCGCGAATTCCAATATAAAACTACTCTAATCAATCTCAGAAATGGCTAAAGACCGGAATCCAACACGGCATCGTGCTAATGCTTTAGTATAATACCAGGAATTGTCTTTATACGTGTGCCAAAGACACAGCAATTAAAGTTTGAACCATATTCCCACCCTTAAGTAAGCATACAATCTTATGCCATTTAAATCATACATCCTCCACAGCTGGTTTTGCAGTTTAATTTCTTTTCAAACGCACGCACCGCCCAGTTTTCCCTCCTACTTCTCGATGAGCATGTTAACACGATACTCCGCGCCTAGCCCAGTGATTGGCAAACTCATTAGTCAAATGAGCCAAATGTCAGCATTAGAATATTTTTTTTTTCGAGAGCCAAACTTACAAGAAATCTGTTGTAGAAAAACTAGGAACTAATAATATATGATAGATAGGATTAGACACGCTCCACGTACTGGATTGCCTCTTTCCTCCATTACAATGTCCAATTTCTAAGCTCATAACGTTTGAAAAGATGATTCCTGTGGAGGTCCTTACGGACTTTTCTCTACAGAGTCACGTAACAAAGTGACAGAGAGATACTAAGGGCCGGTTATCATAAAACGTACATTTCTTGTATATAAGTTTTTTCTTCAGCTATCCTATATACATTTTAAATAAAGAACTTATAATACGGGAATTGTAAGTTTCATGAAACGGGCCCATAGCTTTGTAAATATTGCGTTATCATTATTGACGATCATAAAGTGTACCCAATGTATACTCAATACTCTGAGTAATCGCCTTTTTGACTTTAAGCGCTGAATAAAAAAAAAATTAGATACTTTTTACAGTTAACAATAATTCTGTTGATTGATAAAAAGTATCTTTTATTATTAAAATATTAAATGACACATAATTCGTAGTAGAGTCACATTCGAGTGGACAAAGAGCCGCATTTTCCAACCCCTGACATAGCCATTTCGATAGTACGTTAACACGATGCTTTAATCCAGGGCTCTCCAAAGTGGGGGTAGCAAGATGTTTCGAGCACGTTACTAGAGTAATGATTACAAACAACATTGCAAGCCATTTAGAAAAACATCTCATCTCATTAGAAGCACGAGAAAAGTTTGCAAAACCTCCATGTGATTCTACCGCAAAAATTGACTTTTTGAAACAGAGCCGATAGTATCCGGATTAACATCAAAACAGAATCCCCATTATTGTCAGAACTAGCCATTACTGCTCTTCTTCCCTTCGCCTCGACCTATCCCCGTGAAACAACTTTCTTCACGCTAATTTCTATTAAAACCAGGTCTCAAAGACGCAGAAACAGTCTGAAGACCCGCATCATCGAAATGTAGCCAAGAGACATTCTTGTATGCCAGAATACCCAAACACATCCATCCCATTAGAAGTAACATTGACATATTTTCATTTCCAAACCGTCCATATTACGTGTGTCTAGTTTTATTCCTATAGCAATTCCATTAAGGCTGCTCCAACAAAGGTTATCTATCGAAAGGGTGTCGCGATAGAAGAAGCTTCAAGAGCCCTGCTCTAATCCTTTCTCCATCGCGCGGAGAGAATCGTGTTCGCGTTCTCCGCAGCATCATTCGACCTTACCTTTCATTCGTCGAAATTGCAGTATCTTATGCGTAACATCCACTCGATAACGTGGAACTTATGATACGAAGAAGAGGATAGACTCACCATAGCGCCGTCCCCTGGGCACGTCGCGGAAGTTATTCCGTGGGGTGTCGAGGGTTGTGGGGCACTGCTAGTGAACCCACGAAGGAGGAACCGCAGGGGTCGCAGCATTGGTGTTAACGTACACCCCTGCAGGTGCATTGCCGGCCATCGTGCCGACGCCGCTGTTTTGCGAAATTGCCCCATTTTGTTCTACGTTTGCCTCGCTAACCTGAATAGCCGCCGTGCCCATCACTCCCTGTTGGAAATTGAAATCCAACGTTCCTGTCAGCGACAGTTCGTGCTCGAGCACCTGCGGCAAAGGGGATCTTAGGGTCAAACCTTCTGTCGTCTCATTGACCTTCGAATTTAGCGTTATTTAGCTCGAAACGGGGAACTTTGTTCAACCATTACCTCAAACTATATTCGCTTGCAGCGATATTACTCCATGGAATTTATTATTGTCTTCGGTGTCTCAGCGTGGTCCTTTTCGAGCTGTTTTGATTATAGAGATTATGTACAATGTTTCATTGGTATTGATTAAATTGTAAGAATAAGTATCTCAGATTTTACAATGAAATGAGAGTAAAAGCTTCTTAAATTGAGAATAAATATTATTGAAAGAATGATGATAATTTGAGAATTATATTGAGAGAATTTTTTATGAAAAACCATCAAACAAAAAATGTTCTGAATCTAATTTTCAAATTATGGTAATTCCTTCGATAATTCTTGTTATTTATTTAAGAAGCTTTCACTATCATTTTGTTGTAAAATTTAAGATACTTATTTTTACACTTCAAGTGAGACCAATTAAATGTTGATTATATTATTCTCTGTAATCGAAATATAGCTTGAAAAGGATCACGCTGTGGTCGAAATGTCGTTAAAACTTACGCATACGAGCTAGTATACAGAAGACAATAATAAATTTTAGCCTACTGAACGAGCGAAAAAATTTCTTGTCATCATTACTCCTGCGAGTTAAGAGAGAAATCAATGAATGTTTAGAGTAAAATAGTGCAGCAAACAATTTACATGGAGAATATGGTTTATTGTAATATGAATCTTGTAATAATAAATTGCTTACGCAATAACTTGCGTCTTGATTACTATGAAATAGTGCAAATATTTATATATTTAACTTTTTCGCCTTCATTAGCCCCAATGTTTTATTTTTACTCGTTTTGAGACAGTTTATCCCACTTTTCCAATCATTGATTTGAAACACGCAGATTTGGGCAGTGATATATTTATCACGAAGAGAGAATTGATTTAAGGGAATATACACACAAGATATGTAATAAGAACATAAGAGTTTACCAGTTCAAGGAATTTAAGGGCTACTTCGAAGTGCAATTTTTTTTTAACTAAATTGTCGTATTCTGTTAAGTACAAAAAAATTCGTTCGGATCTTTGTAAAGTATTGTTACTAGACTGATCGAAATGTCTAGCGACGCTTTGCATAATATTTCATATCCAAAGTTAAAAGAAATTTTTATTAACGATCGATATTCGCGATAAAGTTTGACGTAAAAAAACAGTAGATATGGAGCCCTATTTTTCTAGAATCAAATAAAATTTATTTTCCATTTCCACGATAAGATTTTACAATAGAAAAATAACAGTACTCTCCTCGATTTCAGAATTTGATAACGAATCAATTTATTTAAAATTCCCATTGCAAAGACCAATATGGACAATAAAATTTTCGTGACTTTATTTACAAAGAACTTACTTTTTGGACGTATTTATATATACCACGTAAATCCTCAAAGAATAACGCTATTAACAAGAGATATCAATATATCGATAGAATAATTCATACCTTGCGGTAGAATCATTAAAAATTTTGTTAAAATGCTCTCTTACGTAGTACAGCAATTTCTCTAAGAAATGCGCGATCGGTCATTTTGTCTGCGATGGTACGTTTAGTGTTAAGCCTAGATAACTAAACATTCGTCTAATAGACTACCGACCCCTACCAGTTTAGCAACTTCGAGATTCTCCGGTTGCCCATACACCACCTCACTTACAGTACCTTCGTAACTAGTAAAATGAGTTATCCGAGGGTGATAAGCACGGCTGTGCACTCGTTATTTTATCGAAATTTACTGAAAGGACGTTATAATACTGTAACTTTAAGACGTTCAATCAAGATAAATATCAAAGATATTCTGAATATCGAAGAACCACAAAAGACACGACTAAAAGTGCGGTAAATAGACGCAGAATTTGTACTTTCTGTCCATCTAAGAAACGCAGAATAGCAAAATACGTATGCAACTACTTCAATAAGGCTATTCGTGGAGTGCACACTTTTAACATCCGCCAAGAGTGCAAATAGTAATTTTCACCACTTTTCTATTTTTCAATCGAAATATTATAATACTTCTTTTAAGCTACACTAATTGGTTTGAAATACGTAAAGGAAATATAAAAATATGCTTGTTCTTAATTCGTAGTCTATGAGTCGAATGATTAATTATACAGTAACACTGATCTAATTTAGTCTTCCAGGGTTAAAGTCGGTAGAAAGTGCAAGAAACGGTACTTACTTCCTCGACGCTACTGTGCAATCCTCCGTGCAGCGAATCGATGTTAAGATCGTCCAGAGTCGGATTATTAAGCGCTCCAATGACTTGACCCATGACCGTACTTGGTGTTACGACACAGGATGTTGGAGTATGGGGTGGACTGGCGTCCGGCTGTCCGGATTGCAGTTGTTGCTGTTGCTGCTGCATCTGTTGTTGCTGCTGATGCTGCTGAGTTTGCATCATGTACTGAAGACTTTGCTGACCGTTTCCCAATGCGGTGGGGCTCGGTTCGCTTTGTTGGTATGACGGTGACATGCCGGATACCGGACTCAGATTCTGACATTGTAAATGCACGACATTTCGTAATGTTAATGTTCAGATAAGAACGTAGGCCGACGTGTCCGTTAAACGTATGATAACAAATGTCTACTAAATGTACAACGCTATGTCGTATGTCTTAACTCTGCACGCCTAGGTTCCTACGTGTGGAAAGTGTTGAAGTTTAGTCATTAGAATCGTGGCAGGGATTATGTGCTGTGCGTGCAGTAAGAATCATTAAAAGGAAAGGATTTAGTTCGTGAGAAATATCATCTCACGTCGCGCGGTACTTCTGCTGGTTATGTACTGAATATTAATGTTCATACCGCATGCTGTATATTAAATTAGAATCGAAAACAGTAAGATTGTATTATGCTGTAGATTAGTACTCGTATTACGATTCTTGTCAAATGGTGCTCTGGGAGAGAAACTAATTCCATGATATCGAGCTTAACGTGATTTATTTTTTTTTACCCCCGCTTGCAGTATACCTTTTTTGACAAAAACCTTCGAACAAACTAACAATTCATCGCTCGCGATATATCAACAGCAATATCGATCATCTCCACCCTGGAGAGGGAACATCGTGTGCCATAAAAAAAAGGAACGTTCACCAATAGGAGTTTAAAATTGGTTACTCAATTCAAGACCGTAAAATCTCGTTGTTAACATCGATTATCGTTACATTCTACTTCCACTGATTTTCAGAAAACAAATAACACTCTTAGATCCTGAATTAGTAGCACTCTCTGCGCAATGCTTATTAGAGTCCTCCACTACATGCATTACTTCGAAAGCAGTCCCAAAGGGGAGGCTAGCCTTATAATCTGGATACTTTGTTTTCTCTCAACTTTTAAACTCACCATCTGACAAGCGCATGGCTGTAGGCGATGAATCGGACATCTCTGTTGATTTGCCGTCTGTGGCGTAGGCGGCAGTCCGAACGAAGATCCCCCTGCGAGAAGATTGTTACTTTTTGGATAGTGTGCTTCAAAATATGAAGGAGGTGGGCCGGTTTGCTGCTGGTGGCCAGGTGGTGACGTTTGGTACATTTGATAAGGCTCCAACTTCATCGCTTCCGCAAGACTACCGGCTAAAAACGTATCTATTGACACGCACAAACGTAGCTTCTATTATTTTTCTCCGTATATCGCAAACAATAAATTATACTATAAGCATATTAAAGTATCCTCACCGCTTTCCTTTTTCATCTCTTACAAATTGAGCCACGTGTAAAACATCGGTTATAATATAAAAATACAGTCAGGAGTATTGTGTGATTCATAAAATAATCATAACTCTTTAGTACTATGTAACGTGTTCTTGGCATTGCCGCGAACTATGTTTAATTAGGAATTCGGTTTTACCATTATCTATTCCAAGTTCATGGCGCAATAAAAGGTATGCGGTATGTCGGAATATTTTAAGATTTGTAAATTGGATTAGTTTCACTCACTGTATTATTTTCGTTCTATGTCATGCTCATTTTTTGTTTTTCTTTTTCCAAGAATACGTGTTTTAGAGTTTATGTGAGATAATTCGCCAGCTTAAACGGCGGTTTGTCTGGTGCATCGAACAAATATCGCAAAGACAAAACTCTTATTTTTTGATCAATTCACTTATTTAAGATAATCCAACATTTTCGATGCCGATGAAACGTGTAACATTAACAACAGAAAATAATACTCCGGACACTTTCTTTGCTACTATTATGCCACGAACAAACTACTGATAAATTATGTGAGTAACAGAAATATTGAAAAGTCAGCAACAAGATCAGCAAGTGAGTTACAGTGTACACACGTGTATTGAAATCAGTATATAAGAGTACAATCTTATAATAAGATATAAGAGGAATATCAATAATCATGTACTAATATCCGATACGTACCTAATTGTTTTGGGCTGTACGATGATCCGTACGTGGTCGACCAATCTGGTTCTGCAGGGATAGCCGGGTTCGGAGTTAAACGGCCGCCCGAAGGCGCAGTCATAGACCGCGGGCTTTAATGATATAAGCATCTCATGTATTTTTTTTTCTGCACAAAGTTCGACGCCTATGTACTAATTGGAAAAATCAAACGACTAACTCGGTGCTCACTTATGCTTCAGGTTTAACCGTGTTGGATGATCGAACGTGTGTTGCACGTATGTGTTAGACCTAGTTCAGTTTAGGATAAAGAAAACATAAGGGATAACATTACAAGATGTGTTAGAAGGTAAATGTTACTTTATGAGGCGTATCTAGGTATGTGTAATGAACACGCGTGCTTCTCGGCTTTATCGATAAGCACATTTCAGAAACATCGCTATTATGAATTTTTATGGATTATTTTCAGATACAACATGGACGACAATTATTTTCGAAGAGGATATTTTTTGGGCTGAACATTTTGGTCTCCTTTGATTCTTAAATTGCAAATGATATTTCAGAACGTCTAGATGTCTCTTTGTTTTTGATTCAACCGCTCAGTAAATTGTACGAGCGTCGAATTATAAAGTACTCAACAAAATCATTTGTTCCGGGCTTGTTGCGGATGCGGAAAAATGGCAGCTGTGCAAAAAATTACGAAATACATATAGAGTTCTATTATGCATCGATATGAAGCACATATTAAGGTTTGGAACGTACAGTGAATATGAAAACTCGTACTTATAGATTCATAAAACTACAAAAATTAAGCTTAATGACCTGTTTGAGGTTTTCAAGAGAATAGAAACGCGTTGAAAATATAGAAACCAGTAAAGAATATAAACAACGTGATCTACTCTACACGCAATTTTGTATTTGCATAATGCGACAATGTTTTCTTTTTCAACCTCCAATCGTTACGAAAATACGACTTTTCCCCCAATACTCATTTCTAATCAATGTTATATACTCAACATTTCACGAGGTTTTGTTACCACAAAGTCATCCTTTATAATCATTTGCAAAGGAAGCGAAAAATTAAGCAAATTATACTATCGTCTCGCAAAAAACCCTTTACAAATGTCAAGTTTCAACTAATGGCTCGACATTATTCTAATATATTTCGACAAACAATACAGCCTGGCTCTCGAACAGCTAACAAACGTGGCATAATCGCTATATTCTCCATTCTCTCATTTTTCCTGATCATAATTTGTTCGGTAAATAGAAAAATCGCGAATTGTTCTGTTAGGCGGCGATTTTTCCATTTGACATTCCACTGGTTAGTGAGTTTTGCAGAAATTCGTGTGACGATAGAGGCTTTGCGTGTCGAAAAAATCTCGTATTATTGGAGATACGTGTTGTAAGAGTTAGTACCATTATTATTATCTTTCTTTTCGTCGCAGTTGGATTATAACGCGGGACACTACGGTCACCTTGATACGCGAATGGTTAATGGGCGTCGATTCCGACCGTAAAAGTGGAAACATACCGGAACTCGTGGGGCATCTGGTATCCGCTACCAGGCTGAAGCGGACTGTCGGGGTAAAAATCCACGCCCTCGCTGACGCTACTGGTAGGACTGGGTATCGCGTCAATCTGGAGCACCTCGTTTCTCAGTGTTTCGAGCGTTTTTTTTCTCCGGCCACGACCACCTTTGTCGGATTTACTTGTCTCCACCAGTGGTGCCCTAGGAGCAAGAATGAGATTTTTTTCGCAAGTTCACCTCACACTTCAGCGTGGACTGTTAGCCCATTAACAGTTTATCCTGTGACGGTCACGTGCAGAGCGTCAAGCATCGAACAGTTTATCCCGTGATAGACACGGAGAGAGAGTTATGACTGTTCAACTTCATCCGAGAATGCAAGATAAAACACACACATATATATACACACGTTGTATA